>JAJKFJ010022761.1:0-41075 GCA_027382625.1 Tetmemena sp. SeJ-2015 | reverse complement strand
TAGATATATTCGGCAATAGATATTCATTTATCCTATTTAAGATTCACGAAATAGATAAAAAAAATCTCCTATAGAAATAATGAAACATGCTCTATAAAAAATAATATAAACTTAGGCTTGAAAAGTAACTAATTAAATTGTTTCATAAACAAAAAATTCTTACAGTTAAAAATTATATACTTCAAAGGTTCTCCTCTAAAAAAGAAGTTCTCATTCATTTATTTTAGTTTAAAAAGATATAAATTAATTCAAGCAGCAAAATAATCAAAAAAATTGTATCACACCAACATTTTTTTAAAGATAGTAATCAGGGTAAAAACTTAAAGAAAAATTTAAATATGGCATGACAATATTTATTTGAATAATATAAATTTATTTGGGATTACTTTTATACATCTTTCTTATTGCAACGAATATTTCAATTAAAAAATCTATTTTACTATTTTATTGTTAAGGTTAATAAAAATAATAATAAAATTCCTTGTAAAACATATTTTAAGTTTATTATTAATAAAATTAATGAGAGCGAAGTTTCAATATAGTCCTTCCAAATCTTAAATGTCAGTCTAAAATTATTAATTGCATTTTTCTTAAATTATCTCCTCCATAGTTTAAAATGAAAAAAATCGAATGAGTTTTTTCGATAATAGATTGTTGACTATAATATTAAAATAAAATATAATGACTTAATTGTTCTAATACTCTTATATTTAGAAGAAAAAGGAAAGCAGTTATATCTAAAAATTTAATAAAAAAGATAATTAGATATTAAATTAAAATAGAATAAATGAGTGGCAGTTGAAGTGTGTCTAATTTAAATAATTATTACACAATTTGATTCAACATAAAATTCTAAAAACTTTTCATTCCTCCAACTTTTGTGTGGGAGAGCTGTGTGTTAAGATTTATTAGCAACAAAAGTTTTGATTGTTTCATATTTGAAATATAGTTCCCGAGTCATATTTCGCTATTGGATGCTTTTGAAAAAATTAAATAATAAACTTATATAAAGAAATTTTATATTAAATTTACTCAAGCATTCTTTTACGCGATTAGGATGATAATTATTTATTAATGGCAAAAAAAAGATGATAAATATTTTCTTATTCTTAAAAATATTCTTGTTGTTCCTTTAAAAGATAGACTATCCTAATTAAATTTGTATTTTTAAAAAGGCTCTAATAAAGAGCAAAAGATACAAATTTGAATATTTGATCTCACTATCAAAATAAATATAAATAAATAGTAAATAAATTCTTCAAAGATTAAATATAAATTTTATTGATGAATTCTTTTCTTCCATTTCTAAACAGTAGAGCTATAGATGAGAGATTTTTCACAATTCGAGATCAGGTAAATTTATATTTAATAAAAATAATTTTTAGTCCGTTAAATAGAAGGTCATTTTGGATAAAGTCAGGAAGAATTGCATGCACTAGAATTAAAGTCACAACTTTTCTTTATAAACTCCTAATTAACAAAGCATTAGCCATCTTAAAATAAACAATTTCATAAGGAAAGAGCTAGAAAGAAATATTGGAATAAGAGATCAAAATATCCTCAGAAACCCAGAAGCTTACTGTCCCAACACGCAAACCATAAATATAATCAATATTTATATTCTTAAAAAATGACATAAAATAAATTGCAAAAAAATGTTTTAAATAATCTAATCTCTCATAATCATAATTAATTATATAATTTCTATTATGAATAAATCCATCTTGAAAACACATATAAAGTTAAATTTAATTCTAAAATATATTTGTGAAAATCAATTGCAATTTTTATTTTTGTAATGATTTATTTTGAAGCCATCTCAATTGGTGCTGCAATATAGCTATAATTATGGTATATAATCAATCTAAAAAGATATATGATAGATAAAATGAAGGTTCTTCTAGGATTTCAGAATTTACAAACATTGTGGAATTTAAAATAATGTTGATGAATCAAATCTACTGATTAATTAACATAATAAATGGAGGATTGCAAATTCTTGACTATTGAAATCATAGATTCACTATCTATCTGTAGTTTATTCTATTGCATTCAGATTTCCTCTATTATAAACTGTATAGCTCTTCTCAGATGCTAGATATGATGTGCACGGTCAGCCTCCTCCTCCTTATTCATATTCATCTAAACTTGAATAACTTTTATTTTTAATTGGGAGTCTCATATAAAAGGTGCAAAGATATAAAATTCATAAAATCTTTATCTAAATTGAATGTCGTAATATTAAATTATAAAAATAGAACCTAAAGTTAAATTTCACTATTGGATGAATACAAGTTAAAAATCGGAGGTAAGTAATATTTGGGATAAATTGATTAGTAGACTATGGTTGACGACCTGATGTTCATAGGGTTAACGCTTATATGAGTCAATTTTTAGCCAAAGTTCTAATTCAACAGAGAAACTCTTTTGTTTTAACTTTCGAACCAATATTTTTAACTGCCGTTGCAATAGCAATAGTAAAGATGAAAATAATTAAAGTGATGATAGATGATAATGAGGATGAAAATTATTTCGAGAAATAATAATTTGAAAAGAGGAGTGTTTGAAAATATAGAAGGAATTTTAGAAAAAGTTAAAATCAGAGGTGATAAAGTTAGTTTAAAAAATAAACTATCAAAGATCAGGTAGTTTTATCTAAAGGCGTCTTAATTAATTTAAATATCATGTCATTTATACATCTTTTATTGAGAAATGCGAAAATTGAAGAGGAATTATTAAAAAATGTTTAATTTGAATTTCAAGAATCTTCTTGCGAATGAATAAACAAAGATTTCAAGTGATTACAAACTTAGCTTGTTCACATTGGCGTTTATCTTTGAATATGTAAGAGGACTTAGTTTTGTTGAGGATTATCCTAAGGATTTTAATTAGCCACTTGAACGTTCTGCTATAAATTAAATATAAATATCTTTTAGATATTTGAGGATACATCTAGATAACAATTTCAAAATATAGTCAATTAATTATCAAAAATTTAAACAAACTTATCATAGTACTAAAGATAAATTTAAAGATAATTCAATTAATCATCACATCATTTAAAAATTATAAGAAAATAAATTAAATATTGTAGAATTTCAAAATTAAATATTGAGAGTTTTTCCCATGAATTTAAATATTATTAAATGCATTTCATATTGATGCAAAACATTTGGCTGCAAATTATTATTTCTCTGTTTAGGAAATTGATTTTTTTATTAACCCTTCTGGTGAGGAGGTTAATTTCCCTAGTGAGCAGGCCTTATTTGCCTAACTTAGTTTTAATTATATTGAGCATGATATTATTGCTACTATTGATTATAATAGTTCATCTATTACTATGTTTAGGGAGAGCCATAATATTAATTTTAATAAAGATTGCCATATTTAATATCTAAAAAACAAATATTTTATAAGCCACCTAAGTTACCCAAGACCATTTATGAAGTGCCTCCAAATCCTTAATACTGCTGATTTTAAGGAACGAAAGGCCCCATGTTTTAAGAAATTAATATTAATATAAAGTTTTAGGGTGGATAATATTGGGGACCATATCTTGGCTAATGCCCTGGAAAATATTGTTGTTAGGGAATCTAATATGGGTGAATATTTTACTATTGAGGAGCAACGCCATTTACGGGTTAATATAGCTTAGAATTCATCTAAAAAATAGAAATTTTTTTCTAAAATAAAAGATGATAATTGGAACTAAATATCCATATTTAATACTCATTCACCTATCTTAACAAAAATAATTCTTAAATTAAAAATGATTTCTTATTATATTATACTCTTATTTTAACGATTTATTCTTCATAACTTTAGTGCTAATATCTTTTACACAAAAACAGCAATATCTAACTTTGCTTGAGACTTTATAATATAAAATTTATTAATATTTATTTTTGAGAAACTTCTATATATTTCATAAACTTACTTAAATTCTGTATTTATTTTGATATCCAATAATAATTCTGATTTTATTGATAATTTTGAAAATTATACTGGTAGTTGGAGTATTAAGGTGGCTGCTATTGTTATTGCTCTAATTAAAATGATATATAAATGCAATAATTTTGTCTAATTTATTGAATTAGTAAAGTAATATAAAGCTTATTTATTATAGATTAGGCCAAATTTACTATATATTTTTGAATTTATTTGGAGATTTTAATGAATATTATGGCAAATTATTAGGCATATAAATATTGCTATCGAAAAGAATAATTTGCTAACCTAATTTCATTAAGTTGAGTTAATCAACCATTATATGTGAGGAAAAAATAAATTCAAGATATCTTTTTAATCATTCATGATATGAGGAATTTTCAAACTCTAAATTAATTAAAGCTAATAAAGTTTTTAAAGCTTCAGTGCAATCAATATTTCTCTTTGTGAAACAAACTAAAATAAATATTTTTGTTTTATTTCCCGTACAATAATGATTGGCGAGTCCATTTAAAAATAACTAAAAATCTTTTATATTGTTATTATATTTTATATATCACGATACTAACTATATATTACCTTTAGAAAGTATATTAGTAAGAGAAATAATGCTAATTCTTCAAAATATTATATACTTATGGAGATACTATATTTTGATCACCTGGTTATTTATATTGCATAATTCAGATATCTGCTAATGAAATTCTGATAGAAATTTTGTTAGAAATAATTTAAAACTCTTCTGAAAGTTTATTTTTTAATTTTTTAATTTTTTTTATTTAAAAAATCATCTACAAACTAACGCAAAATTGTTTTCACTCTATCTTCATATTATATGCACTAGTTGTTATATAATTAAAGAGAGAGCTATCGTGTGAATATTTCTTAAGATTATGAATAAATTCGAGCACCAAATAATTTATATGCAATATTTACTTCATCTGAAAAGTTAAATTGTGAAATAACATGGTCTAATCATGGCGAGGTAAATTTTAAGACGAAAATTTATAATCTTCAAATGAAAGTTTAAAGAACAATACCTCAGAATTTAAAGGAAAACATATGATTGACTTATTGCTCATTCTCTCGAAGTTTCATTAAAATATGAGAAAGAATTTATTAAATTATAATAACTATTTTTAGACAAAATCTGCATTACTCTGATCAGAGCTCCAATATTTATTTAAAAACAGCTGAAAATTGAAGTTCATATAGTCCAGACGGTCTGGCCACAATTAAAGCTTAACAGCACCAAGTAAACTGTAGACACAACTATCCAAGCAGCTGCCGTAGAAACTTGAACAGCTGTTCCCCTTGATGATCCCTATCTCTCATCTCCTAATACCCTTGATATTTTCTCAGTGAGAAATTTGGATCTATTAAATGTTATGAGATTTGTGACTGAGGTATACTGGAAGCTAGTAAGCTTGGAGATGACGTTGTGCTCACACCACCAGGGTTTAAATACCTTACCAACTTCAATTTATTTTAAGAAGGAGATTTTGATAAATAAAGTAAGGCTGACACTGTTTAAAATATTAACTATAATTTATTAATATAACATAAAATTATTAAACTATTTTATAGAGAAAGAGCTACATTACTAACATTTTTCATTTAAATTCTCTGATATGAAAAAAAAGGAAATTCATAAAATTTCATTAGAAGTTAACCTAAAAACAAAGACAAAATATTTTTTTTAAAAAAGTGATTAGGAGCGAGGCATGCTACTTGGCATATTAAATATTTGTCATAGTATCTTTAACTTTAAAGAAATTTAGGAAAATCAATATTAAAGAGATAAAAATCATGTATAGTTATTTTCACTAGTAATCAGGAAAAGCATTTTTAAAAACATATTGCATCTTATTGAGGCCCAAAAATTTATTTCTCCAAAAATGATTTCTTTATAAAGTTTATAATTAAAAGTGGACCTAATTCAATTTGGAGTAAATCATTATTCCCATTAAAATTCTCCCAATTTTAAAATAATTTTTTAGAAATGATATATATTTTCCAATAAGCATTTAGGTTTTGAACTCCTGAATTAGAATTTATATTGATATTTTAGAACTCTTTCTCTAGACTTTCTAAATTATATTCACTGACAGATTAGAAAGACTACTTATTATTAATTAAACAATAAATATTGTTGAAATTTAAATAAAATTCGGAATTGAGTAAAAATAATAAATGAAGAGTGGTAAATGCCTACAGTTAAATCACTAGCTCCCTAGGTTAATATGAAGCTTGCTTGATAGCTCTTTAAATTATTGTACAATATTGAATTTAAATATCAAGAGTCTTTGTATTAATTTAAATTATAGATGCCTTTTGGTAAATACTGATAAAATGGTCTTGAGCATGTCCTAGCTGAAATTTTCGATCTTATCTTCAAAATCATTCTCCACGATGAAATTTTAGTCCCCGCTCTCACTATTCTCCTGCAGCTCCAGAACCAACTTCAAAGTATGCACTCTCGAAAACGGGTAGTTTGAAAAAAAATTTTCCGAGGCTACGATAGAAAATAATTTTTTCTGCTACCATTTCTATAGGAGGAGTCAAAAAAGGAAAGTTTCAAAAATTAATGACCGAGGTAAGTGTTTTCACACACCTCCTACGAAATTGTCATAAATATCAAGTTGCTTTGAATTTAATGAAAATTGAAAGGAATTAATTTCAACCCAAAATCTTTAACTTTAATAACCACAGATTTAAATTTATTAACTTAATTTAATATTGCTGTCACAGAATTAATAAACTTAACTGCCACTATTTTGATCAGAGGAGACTTTGCAGGCAAGCTTTAAATTATTCAATTCCAGTTTATCAAAGCTAGGAACATTATAGATTTATTAAACAGCTATATTTATTTAAGGGGAAAGGCATTTCTAATATGAATTAATTAAAAGACGTTTGATATTTAAATTCAATGTTGTACAATATTTAATTCAATTTTTAATCAAATTCTCAGCTATAATAATGTAAACTTGTTGGCCTTTCCCTTAACCTGATCTTGGTATTCCAATTAAATTTTAAAAATTAGAGAGAAACGAATCCTTTATTAAATTTAGGAATAATTTATCTTTCTAATTATGAAGAATTAAATTTTAAATGGCAAATCTATCGGTGGGGTAGACAGAAATGCTCACTTCAAATATGAACAAAATCTATAAAAAAAAATCTATTTAATATCAAAACTAACTAAAAATGCTGGAAAATAAGGTGGTTTTGGCTTTTAATATTTGCAAGAGGGTCAATTTTACTAATTTAAGATATATATGACATGATCTATTTTGATTATTTATAGAATTAAATTTTTCTTTCGAAAATAGCTGAGTATCATTTCGCAACTATATTCAGCTTTTTAAGAAGAGAATTTTGATATATTTTATATCCCCAGATAAGCAGAATAAATTTAGATCTCAATTAAGCCATGAATTGAATGGTTATTCTTAAAAATATAGGATATATCATATGAAGATTTTTCTAATGTATGCTTTAAAATTTATAGGAGAGATTTGCAGTTATTTTAAGTAATTTTGGATAAAGTTATCTCTGTTATTAAACTTTACATGCCAGTTTCTTCGAATAAACAATAATAGAGTCAAGATTATTTTTTTTTTAAATGTAAAAATAACATTGTTAAAATGAGGGGAAATCAAAATTATTACGTATGTAAACTCAAGTATCTCATAAGACTATAGATTGATGTATAAAATTGAGATCAGAATTAATTTTAAGGTCAGTTCATAAAAAACTAAAATTTTGACCGTCACGGAAATTTTAAAAACTAAAATTTCATACTTTTTTTTGTCATTTTAGTCGATTATGAGCTGATCTATTTTTGTACTGCAAGTAAACTGGAAAATGTTCTACTTGATTTTTTAAATAATTTTGTTTTTTGAAAAATTTTTTTAAGGGATCTTAACTTTAGTGTGGATATAAGTTTGAAAATTCATCCTAAATCTAAAATCTTATACGATAGCAAAGCAAAAAATAATACAAATTCTTTATCTATTAAAGATTTTATTTAAAAATAAGAGAGTTATTTTTCTTAAAATAACTGCTTGTTATTCACATAGCTTCTTGATCAAATTTTAGTAACATTTAATTGATAAATAAATTAGAAGAGAAGGGAAAAGTAGTAAAAAAATTGAACCTTCCATTTCTGCTTCATTAAATTTAATTATAATTTAGCGGTTTAGTTTTATTTAGCTCTCTTTCCGTTTAGTTATCATCATTCTCAATGATTTAGAGATAGAAGATAGAGTTTATATGCATTTGAAACTAGCCTATCAATATTTATATTTCTATAATTAAATCTAAAATTCACTCGTGGCTTTAAGGTAAATTAAAGGTTGGCGATCAACATAATAGTATGAAAATTGTCATCAAATTTACAGTGAAAGACTTTTTCACAAGTACGAAGCACAGTCATCACCATCCATAATGCTCGATTTAAAGAAGATTATCAACTTTTATGAAGTATATAGACGGGGAAGATTCTAAACTATGAACTAAATCTGCTAATACAGTAACTAAAGTATTTCATGCTTTGAGTACTAGAACTTTCGAGGATTAAAAATTCCTCTCGTTAGATCAAGGTCAGTGTTTCACACTCATTTGTCAAATGCTTCCTATAAATTATTTCTCTAAATAGAAAATCATTTTCAAAAAAATCAATCGATATTTTGAAAAAAATTGCAAGGTGTATTTATATAGAACTAATTTGCAGCTATATAATCTTAAATAAGAACTTTGAAAAAGCTTGTTTTATTCAATGTTAATTTGTATTAAATAGGATTGTGAAATTCAATCATCCTACTCTTAATTCAATTAAAATTAATGTATAATTTACTTCTATTTTTGAATAAGTTGAATATGTTAGTTTCGATAGATGATTTATTCTAAATTAGAATAAGGTAATCACTTATTTCAAAATTGTAACATATAAAAGCTATTGAAGATAATCTTCTATATTTGATAATCAAATTCTCCAACTTTCAAAATAGTACTGAATATAGTCTTCCCTCTGATTCATCTATTTTAATTGGAATTATAATAATCATAAATCGATTTAATTTCAATGATATTATGGTACTGCAAGATTCCTTGGATGACTTTCTTTTGGGATGCTTCTTTTTATCTTTATAAGTTTGAGCTAATTTGAGTTTAATTTTTCTCTGAAAGTAAATTTTAGTGGGGGTATCAAATTATGTCTTTTGAAATTTATTTTTTAAAAATATTTTAAGTTTATTGACTAATAAGTTTAAATAAATATTTTTAATACTTTTAATTATTATAAACCTTTTTATAAAATAAATCAAACTTACATAAGCTTGAATTACATTTTAAAATAACTTTTTCAATTAAAAAATAGATTCAATGATTTAAAAATTACCCAATAATAAGATGAATTTATAATCAATTAAGTCTATTTATGAACAAATAGATAATATGATTTATTCATTTTGTTTAAATTAATCTTTTAAAAATAGCCAGGGTAATTAGATTCAAAAGATAATATTTTCATCCAAAAAGTTAAGAATATTTTATTAAAATATCTTAAGATGTAATCTGAAATAGCATCATAAATACAATATAAAACTGAAAGTTAAGTATCCTTAAACAGGTAGCATACTATAATTTGATCATTTAGACAGTCTATTTTTTAATGTATCTGATCTTTCAGAGTTACATATAGAGTTTCTTCATAAGTTACTTGCATTTTATTGTAGGTCACGAAGTGAAGGAGGATAACCTTTGAATTATATAATATTTACTATCTAATAATTTGACAATAATCATTTATAAAGCATTCAAAATATATTTTATCGTGTTTGAATAATGATTGTGAAAATATATTATCACAAATTTTCAATAAATGTTGAATATATTTTACTTAGAGTTATATTTTAATTTATTATAATATTTTTTTCTGATAGAAATTTTAAAAGGCCCTCAAATTTTCTTGTTTTCGTTATCAAATGCGTCTTTAGCTGATTGAGCTTTTTTGAAGATGAATAATGTGAATAATAAAAAAGAATAAGTGGAATTCTTAGTTAATGGGTCTCTGATAAAACGTATAAAGTAAGTTTGCTAACATTTAAAAAATGATGCTTACTACTATCACCAATCTACATACAAGAAAATTATATATATTTCCAAAATTAAAAAGGGAAAGCTTCGAGTGGCCAACAACTCCAAACTATAATTCTAATTGAAATTTATTCATTTAATACTTTAAAACTAATTTGAAAAAAAGTATTATTACACTTTCATTATTTTAAATATCATCGCCATCCATAAGATTAACAATGCAAAATTAGAAAACTCTGATTTATCAACTTGAACTAGCCAACCTAGCCAAATCTTAACTTTAAATGTTGCGTTCTCATAAAACTATATAAAAAATCACTCAATTTGAAATATTGTTGTTAATAGTTTTGACACTTGCAAATTAGGTGTTCCTCCATTTAAATTAAATTCAAGTCCTTTTACGTTTTAGGATGATTATGATTAAATTATTCAGGGTAAGTGAAACCTAAAAAGATAGAAATTTTTAGCGCTATATAATAAATTAGAGATAGTTTAAAACATTATGAGTCTAAAGTTAATGAGTGAGTCAGCTCCCGCTAAATCAATACCAATATCATAAAATATGCTCCATCAATCTCGCTTTGAGTTTCAGTGTCCGAGATTTGAGCATTTGCCTATTTAAGGTGAGGGTAGACTCCTTCTGAATGTTGCAGTCTCTTAGAGTTGTCCTTGCTAATGTCGTTAATTTCTTTTTTAATTTTGTGAAAAATACTCAAATGGAAGCATACTTTTGTAATTGTTTGAGCTTGCCAGCGAAGATAAATATCTGTTGATGAGGAGGAATATCTTCCTTGTCGTGAATCTTTGCCTCCTGACTGCCACCTTCAAGTTTAAGAAGTTAAATCTGTAGTTGTAGATGTTGCTAGTTTAAGTATTTTTTGGTGTAGTAGACATTTAAATTAATTAAGCTCTTTATTTAAATCGTATCTTAATATGAATCAATAAGCAAGGATGGAAACAGCATGTATTTCTAAGTTATACCAATAGACGACCATCTAATCATATCCATCCTTTAATAAAAATTCAATTTATCTAATTAAATTTAATAATTAAAGAATACTCCATTGTTATACAACTGGTTTTAAGATTATTCTTTTGTGAGGATTTAAATTCTATTGTTGAATTATTAGATCATTTATTGAATGACTTATATTGTATCTGTATAAATTGGGCTTGTAAAAATTTATATAAATTTAATCTGCTTAAAAATTATTAGATTTATTGAGAATATTTAAACATCGAATCCTTGTGTTATAGTTTGATAAAATTACTATAGGTAAGAATTTAATGGAAAATAGAAGGTTCATAGAAAGGAAATCAACAAGAAGCAAAACAGAGGCAGTTGACTTTGCAGGCTTAAGATCTCTATGGATAACATTGGCTGAGTGAAAGACTTTAAGTTAACGTTTAAATATTAAAATTATTAAATTAGAGATTAGAACTATTTAAAAAAGATCTCTAAAGCCGCCCAGCCTATATTATATTTTAAATACCATAAAATAAGTTTATAAATAAATTATTTATAATGCGTAATCATTGTTTGCATTTTCTCTGTCAGGTAATATAGTTAATTATTTAATAAATACAATGATTGAATGAAGTGACAATGGTCAAATATTCGCATATAAATATGAAACTCGATAGATAGATGAAATGAAAAAAATTTAAACTTTCCCAACCTTCTTCTCTCTACTTAAAATAGAAATATGATGTGAGTAAATTTCTTGTATCCTAAATTTTATTTTTAAATAAATTTTATTGTTGTTTATTTAGGATGAGCTATGATAATTCACTAAAAAATAAATTTCTTATCTACATTATTAATCTAATGGTTTTATATTAATTTTTTATTTAATTATTTTATTTTACCACTAATAATTATTTAAATTAATGAATGTATTTGCTAATTCTTTTATTAACTATATTTTAATCTATATTTTAAAATTAATAATTTTGTCCCTGAAGAGTTGCTTTCATACATATTGGCTTGCACATAAGAGTTTAACCTCCTAATTTCTGAAGAACAAAAAAATAAAATTTGATTTAAGTCCTGATCGCAAATATGTATAGTTTCACCCATTATTTGAAGGTGATCTTTTTTTTTAAATTTTATTTTTAAATCATTAGGTAGTTATTTTAATCACCATTTATAAAAGTGAGAAATCAAACAGACACTATATTTTTTATCAAGATGAAATAGCTGAGTGATGTTTAATGGGAATTCAGATCAGCTTAGAGCATTCTTCATTATTAAAATTTGCTAATCTAAAATAGCACGCTTATGCAGGCTGAACCTTGCTCAAGAAAAGTTATTTCTACATTTAATAAAACTTATGTTAAAGTAGTTATAGAATATGATCATGCTCTAAATTTGGACTTAGTGATGGATCAGTTCGAATTCTTTTCAGGATGCCAAAACATATCTTTTTCAGTAAAGGAAGTATTTTGGCCATGTTTAAATTATGGTACTATCAGGGTCTATTCTTACAGGTGATCATTAAAATTTTCTTATTGTTCAAAATTTAATTTATATGTCAGGTTTAATACTAAGATCTGTTATTTCTCCGTATTTAACGAAAATTTCTCTCAGCTGATCTTTGTCTGTTTTGGCAGGCAAATTGAATATCTTTAAACCTTTGCAGATATTTTTGTAATTATTTATAATCTAAATATTGGGTAAAATCAAAAATGGTTTAACTTTTATTAGAAAAGGACCTTAATTATTTTCTAAATCAAATTCAGAGTCTATTATTTTAAAAGAATGATTAGATTAGTTATATCAAAGTTACTAATTCTTAAAATGTATAATAAAAATCCTATGAAAACTTGCGTAAGAATCTAAAGTATACAAGGATAGAAATCTATCAACCTCATTTATATATGTCTATTTTGCCCAAGATTTTTTGAATCAGTCCTTATTATGCTGTAAAAATAATATTTGCTCTCATTGAATCAATATTTATCTTATTCTTTCAAATGCAATAATATATAATAAAATTCAAACATCACTAAAGATATCAGTAATAATCGCAATTCTATTCTTTTTTAGAATTTAATGTACTCTCAGTTTTTAAGTTTATTATAGGTCAAATACGATTACATGATCAATAGTTGGTAAAATCAATACTTTAAATACAATAAGCCTTATTAAAACAGGAATATATTAGATTATTCATAATAATTCTTAAATTTAATAGAAATAAACTTGAAATGGTAAAGAGTGGAGGCCACTAGTCTTTTTCATTCAATCTTAGTGGCTTAGAATTCAGCAATACTCTCATTGTAAGTAAACCTTTTTAAGCTAATAATATTTATGAAGATATTTAAAAAGTTTAGCGCATAAATATTTGCTAGACTCTATCAATGATTAATGATATAGGGTGTACAAGAACGAGCTAAAAGTGAAATGGAGTTACTTAGTTCGGCATTATTGCAAATAGATAAAGTGAGCATGCAAGTGAGAAGAGCTTAAGACTACGAAGCATCTGTCAAAGTATTACAAGAGAGGCCAGGTAACAAAACAAATAGTTATTGACAAAGTTTTTAAAGATATTTTTGGGAGAGAGCCTACTAAAGACAAGAACAAATGGGGATATCTCAAAAAACTAATAGGAAATTAAATAAGGAAACTTTAAAATGAATAAGAATTGCACTTCTTCAACGCAAATACTCTGTCACTAAACAATATCTCGTCTAATTTTGTATTTCTAAAATATCAATTCCAGATAATATAATTGTATTCATCCCATATTACTAGTACAAATTAAAGATAAATAAAAATTTGATTCCGAAATATTCTTTATTCTCTCAGTGTACCAAGTTATATATTTAAACAACCCAATTCTACAGCATTAAATAATTTAACTTGAGAACTTATTTAAAAATAGAATTATACTTAAAAAGATGGGAGGGATGAAAGAACTTAAATGGTTGGGAGGTTGAAATAACTCTCTCAAATTTAATAATTATTCAACATTTTAAGGGATCTTTAGGAAAAAACTTATCGAATTTTATATCTCGCTTCTAAAAGATTTTATTGTGAAAATCAAAGAAGAATATCAAAATTAATTGGCTACGATAAAATTGCTTATTCGAATTGCTTGAGACATTTTCACCCCCTCTTATTATTTTAAGCAAATTCCAAACTTTACAGTAAATCAAATATGAAAAAATAGCTTCTATTGAACTGTCTTTTTATTTGCTATATCAGTGATTGTTTGCTTAAAGAAAGACAATGAGCTCCATATTTAGATGTTATTTTCGAAGGTTTTAATTGAATTTAAAATTAATTACTATTTCAACTATTTTTATAAAATTTTGAGTTATAATTAAATATCATTCTCAGACTTCTTGTCTTCTTTTGGCAAATTAGGCTTGTTCTTAGAATTACGTCTTGGATACCTCTTATGATGGTTGTTCTGTGACTTTGAATCCATGCTTGAAATGCCATCCACTTCAATAGGCTTTGTACTTTGAGGTCCTTTTACCCGAGTCATGAACATTTTAATTTTTATGTTTTCAGCTAAGAATTTAGGAGCCATCTTTAAGACTTCTTCAACCATGTCCACTCTTTCTAAGGTCACTACTCCCATTCCTCTTGGAGCATGAGTAGTGGGATCATACCACACTTCTGCATCAATAAATTTGCAATCTTCTTAATTACTAATTTAAGTATTTTAAAAGAGTCGAAGGGATATTATTATTTTAAATATATAATATCCTATTAACAGCTTGAAAACATAAAAAGAAAGATTATTCATATAAATAAGTTAATTTTCATTTTTTTAAAAAAAAAACGAGCTAAAATTTTTATTCTCGCCTATTTTTTTTCTTAACTAATCCACAAAAAAGATTTGCAAATAAATGCATGAATTATTCCCAAAAATACAAATCTTATCACTGTAAATAATTTATCTATGAAATCTGATTTAAAAAGTTCCTGAAAATATCATTCTTTTTTTAAAAAGAAAAACTTAAAAATTCATTAGGTCTGTTTCTAAACTAAATACAATTTTTTTTTCATTTTTTAATACAAATTTATTAATTAAAAAAAAAACATAAGAATAATTATACATAATTTTAAAAAATATAATGCTTTTATTCTGTGATGTTTTAATTGAAAATATTTATTTATTTCAAACTGCATATTTAACAAACTTTCCTTCGCAAATTTCATTAAACATCTCATTAAAATATTGAAAATTTAAACCATACATTATAATTTAAAATTAAATGAATATTTGAATAGAATAAAATGAAAAATGAAGAGATGTAAGTTTTTGTCAATTGAAATGCGATGTAAGAAGCTAAATATTGTAATCCTCAATCGCTTATTTTATGTTAAAATGAGTTAAGTCTACTAGGATTTTAAGAAATAATAAAGATAGTTAATATTATGATAATTTTTTAAGAAATCAATTAGGAAACAAGTAAATAATTATCCATAAGACCTGAATTAATTATAAAAAATCTTTTTTTGCATACTGAGAAATCTATTTTTGTCAAAATTACCTTATCAATAAAATTAAAATTTTTATTTAATCATGATTTTTAAAATAAAATCTCGTCAAGCATTTTCGAATCTATATCTGCAGGAAGATTGCTAACAAAGATCCTAATATTTTTAATTTTATCGCAAAATATATAAGATTTTAATTTTGTAGCTTATGAATTTATTAAATTAAATTATTTTATTTATTATTATACGTTCAGCCCCATTTTTTAAAAACTTTTAAGTTTTACTAGGACGAAGATCTTTTCATCTATGCTAAAAATTTGGTACTGTAAGCAATGATTGTTGATCGAGTATTGCGAGCAAATTTTTTTTTAAAAAGTTAATTTACTAATTTATTAAATCCCACAATTATAGGGAACGTTCTTGACCAGCATGCCAGTTATAGATGGCTTCGAAGCTACTCTCTAAATTTCAGTAAAAAGACTAAAAAAAGTTGCTACTTACTATAAAAAGCTAAACTTTAAAGTAGCTGAACGGATAATATTTAAAATAATATTGATTATCTTAATCATTTTATCTCTCTTGAAATTTGAAAAATATTTTCTGAAGGAATTCATAAATAAATGGTATTGCTAATTTATTGTGTAATAATTAATTCGTAACTTAATTTAATAAAAATAAAATGAAAGGAATTTGGATTTATCATCATAGGACGATTAATCATAATTAACACCTTTTTATTTTTTATATTTTTTTTTTACAGCAACTTATAGCTAGAGCACTTACCTTAATGTTAAAATTTACTCAAAATTTTTTAATTAAGGAAATTCAAGATGAGTTGTATTATAAATATAAAAATATAATTTCTCATCTTATGGATATTATGGTGATGATTGAATAGAAATCAGAATTCTTAACTGGTCATCTTAAATCCATTAATCTTTTTTAAAAAAATTGTATTATTGAGAAAATCAGCGATAGAAACAATAATTTAAAAGTATAATAAATAAAAGAAGATAATTTCCCCATTCTGTAATCAGGGTTTGAATTTAACGTTTATCATAAATTATTAAAACGACTCCTATGTCTAAAATGTAACCATTAGCTTTTCACTTGCTTATACTTTGAAATAACATTGCTCAAACTAGTAATAGTCTTTTTACCATCCTGACTTTTCAGTCTTTGTCATCTTTGAACAATTCATTCCAGCACTATTGGCACATTTGTATATGATATCCCTTTGCAAAGCTCTCAGATGTTTTGCAGGTTAGGCAGAATTAACACTATTGTTTCTAATGCTTGCCTTACCGAATCTGCACTTTATTTTTGTCTATAAATTCCTTTAGCTAAAATAGAAGCATAGATTTTTGAGCAAGCTAATCTGATGAGGCATTTTTATTCGGGATTCGACAGATAAAATTTGACCTCGCCAATTCGCACAATAAGTTTTAGTAAATAATTCCTCTTTCTTAGGTTTGTGAATTGATTAAACTACAAATAAAGAATGGAACTTAGTATCTGAACATGTCTTGCACTAGTCTCCATTGCACCTCTGGTACGCAATGTAATCCTTCGATGAAGTTGCTTTCTTTTGAGTCGAAGCATGTCTGCTCCAATAATCACCTGAAATAGGTTTTGTGGAACGACATCCCTTGAAGCAGCAATGCTTTTAGAAAGTGCCTTCCCTGCTTTTCAAAGCCTCCCTGGGTTGCTAGCTTTCAATACCTTTGATTTTTCTCTCTTTCGGACACCTTAGCCTGAGAATAGCCTGTTTCCATCTCTTTTCTCTTTCTTAGCTGATTATGATTTCTTTTGGGACTGATTTTTATACTTTAGCCTGTTCTTTCTCCTTCACCCTCCTCTTTAAGACTCGACTCCCTCTCCTAGTGGACTTCGTTGTTGGCTCTTGAATCTCCAAAGCCGTGTTCGCTAGCCTACTCTTTCTCTTAGATGAGTGCCTGACTCGGCAAATCAGATCTGAATTCCAGTTTTGTGGAAACTTTCTGAGTGTGGTGCGAATTGGAGGGATGGTCGAGTGTGCGAATTGGCGGGGTAACATAATACCTCTCTATTTTCTGTGAATTTTACTTGATGTTTTAGCCAATGCAATGACACATAACCTTCTTTCCCTACCACTCAAGGCCTCTGTATCAGAGCTCTATGTTTCCAGAGAACCCCATTTTAGAGAAGTACCCAGCTGCGCTAGATTACTCACTGAGTTCAGCCACAAGTGTCATGCTCCTGCTGCTATGCACTTCCTGTACCTACATATACTGCACCACGCTTTCCAGAAACTCTTTCCCAAGCCCTCGTCACGATATCCTGCCCTCATTGCCAAGTGAAGGATTTAGCGGTTTAGATCATTCGCTAGCTCCCAAATAAAGAAGGCTGCTGCAAACACTGCCCTTTGGTACGGTGCTCCACAAGTTCACATTTCAAAGCAATGTGCCAATTGGCAAGAATTTTTGTGAAAATGCTCCTGTACTCTCCTTAATTCTTGAAGAACTCATTGATAGCACCAAAATTCTTTGCAGATTTGCTCTTAAAGAACTCGTATCCTCTGCTTTCAAAGAAATGTGAGGGATCCAATTTGCATTTTGGTAGATGTTACAATGACAGGGAGCGGTGAAATCCTTGTATTGTTTGAAGTCTTTGCTCAGAAATCTTTCCATTTTCAGATCCATTATATCAAACCCCAAATGTTATTTAAGAGGTAATTAATAAAATGTCTGTTTTATATTTTACTTTTGATTATTAACTTAATCACTGATTTTCTCAATTTTAGATTTTAAAACTAATTACTCTTCAATCAATAATGGACTCTATAAAATTTTATTTATATTTTTTCGTTTTTTGTTTAAATGATTATTTTAATCCTTTAGTTTGCATAATTTGCCAAATCATCGGGAAGTCCTCTGCATAGATGGTTATCAATGTAAAAGTATTTAAGCTTCTTTTCCATTAGTTCAACGTGGCTATAAAAAAATATTTTGCTCTTCTCCTTCATTTCTAAATCTACTGAAAATTATTTAATTTTAAAATTAAATGAACAATTTTATTATAATGTGGGAAGTTTATGTTTAAGACATTTCAAATTTAATTTTTAAGATTAAATTTATTCTATAAGTTAATATAGCATTTTGGAATTTATATACCAATATATATTCGATATAATAATTATACTTGATAATTTGAAAATTAAGTGTTAGCAGTAGGATAATATATTTCGGTTTGGCAAATATTTTTAAGTGCAATTATAAACTATTTTTAGAAAGAAATAGAGATCTGATAAGACAGAAAAGTTTTACTTAAATTTCAAAGCAATAAGAAAAATCCAATTCAACTTTAATACAAATTTTGGAATAATTTTAGCTTTTTAACTTTCTAATTTAATGTCTTTTCGGCTTGAATGTAATGCTTGTAATGTTCAATAGAAAAATTGATTATGCATAACTTATTTTAATTTTCTTTTCATAGTTAAGTAATTTCAGTGTATTTATTGTCTAGTTTAACATTTTCACTTTTATTTTATCAGATTTTTACTTTAGGAGTAGAACTTCTTTGTAGAAGTATATCATCATCACAAAATACTGATATATAGATATTGATGTTCATAACTATCCGCAAACTAGATTGGTTTAACTTATATTATAATCTAAATTAATTTTACTGGGGGATGGAAGTGCAAACCCCCACATTTAATCTCAAAATTAATGGAAAAAAGTCCATATAGGCAAAAATCGTCGAGAAATGCCAAAAAATTACGAAATTTTTGCTTTAAAAATTTCCATGATAGTCAAAATTTATGATATCAAATTTTATAAAACGAACTTAAAATTATTTCCGAGCTCTTTTTTACTAATGAATATAAAGTCTTATGAAGATACTACAGTTAAATTACATATTAATTATGATTCGCCCTTCAGTTTTTTTTTTAAATGTGACTTGGCTGTTTTATCAAACCTTTTGCAATATTAACTTGAATATTATTTAAAGAAGAATCGGGGGGGGGGCCTTTCCTCGTCATCCACTTTTTTTCATGAAAATACGAAAAATTCCTATAGGGCCTAAAATCAGCTAAAAACACCTATTCTTTAGTCCAAATTCAATTCCAGAGAGCCTATCCTGGTCATATTTTTTTATTAATTTTTTTTTGGAATAGCTTCATAGAAAATTAATGTTTAAAAATTTAAATTGTAAAAGAATGGCAATTTAACTAGAAAAATTGAAGTTTGAATAAGTAAAAGATATTTTATGTAATAATTAATTCATGGATCTCTTAATAAATATTATCATTGCTTTCAAGTCCTCTTTATTATTTAGAGCTCTCATTAAATTAAGATAATGTTAAAATTAATAACTAAGTCTATTTATATTTATTTAAATAATTTTGTTAATTTTATGGATGATAAATAATGGAATCTTATTTATTCTATTTCTATTCCGACTATTTTATAATTGAATGAAATTGCCTTTAATCTTAAATTATTTATAGAATTTTTCTTGGATTAACCTCCCGATTAATTTTTATTAAAAAAATCATTATCTTTATTTAAAAACTAATTTATTGAAAGATAATGGTGTTATTTCATAAAAATAAAGATAATCATAGCATCAAGTAGCCTTAAAAATAATTTTTTGTACTAATGTTCCGAAAAATTTTAGATCATTTGTTAAATTAAAAAATATGACCAGGTTATGCTCTCTGGAATTGAATTTGGACTAAAGAATCGGTGTTTTTAGCTGATTTTAGGCCCGATAGGGATTTTTCGTATTTTCATGAAAAAAAGTGGATGACGAGGAAAGGCCCCCCCCGAAGAATCTGATAATTTTAAATGTAATAGCAGAGATAACTATATCTTCAATTACATAAAATAATTGCTGCAAACTCATTCATAAACTCTATAACATACTTTAGAAAATCTTAAAATTATATGGACAATTTTTAAGAAAAATTATTGCAATTCATAGCTTAAATAAGTTCTCAACTTATCCAGCTATCTGGGGACTTACAATAAAGAAGAAACCCTCTTTTTAAATAGCTTAATATTGAGTCTCGAAACGATTCTCAGTTTTTTCGGGGATAAAATATAATCTCAATCAGTCATGAATATTAAATTCTATTAATAATATTAATAGATCGTACCTTAAAAAAACTGAAATCCATAAAAATGACATCTTGGAAAAATGGGTACTTTTCTTAGAATTTATTTTTCATAATTGGGAGGGGGTTGTCCACTTCCGTCCCTCCCATTTACTTAGAATAAAATTTTAATAATTGAAAACATATTCTTCTTGATTTTTGGAAAATTGAAAGCCACTATTTCAACTTGAGAGCCAAAGATAGCATTTACTTGTTACCAAACTTTGTTCGGTGTTGTAGCCTAAGGCAAGTCGTGCAAGTAGAAATAGTTTCGCAAATTATAAATTTATAGTAAAATAATAGTGTTTGGTTGGCTCCATTATTTGCAACAAATTTTATTTGTAGCTTTTACTAAGAATTTAAATGGAATTAAGAAGAAGCCCGTAAGGGTATGTATATAGAACACAAGTGCAATAAGAATTACCATATATTGAGACATAATACATAGTGTCAAAAATATTGGTGCCTCAAAATTAGAAGGAAGGATCTAGCGGACTGTGTAATACTACCGCATGCTCTGTAACCTCTCAGAGTTATAATTTCTGAAACGGCAACGTTGTGCTAAAAACTTTATTTGTGGTTGATAGTCTTTAAGGAGGAAGATATACTAGGCCTCGACATAGTTAAATGACACTTTCAGGTAATAAAGTGCAAATTATTCCAGTAATCTTGCATTAAATACTATTTCTATAAGAGACACCAAATCATTATCGAACATCTACCGTTAAATCTTCCCTGAGACCCCTTTAGGTTAATCCATTGATCATTAAACTTTGTCGGTCCTACTGCTCGAAAAGAAAGGATTATTAATCTAGGATAAAGGTACCAAACTCGGAAAAAAGTCTTCTTCTAGCCATGCTTTTGGGCTCTCCCTAACCCACACACCTTTGAAATAAATGCACTGCTCTATTCACAGATAGATTTCTAAATTAGATATACTCTATGAAGCTAATCGCAACTAGTAAGGGATTTTAGTAATGGCAGGCGAATTTTTTTACCCCTCATTCAACCAACTTTGGAACCTTATCGAGGGTTCTAGATTTTAACTCTCTAATTGAAAGTTTGATTTATTACTATATATTAATATTTATATTATAATTCTCTTAAAAACTCTCAATTTATAGGGACTATCTAATTTTATATTCTCCTTTAATTTTATTAAAATTTTGATTCTAAAATTTCACTGTAGGTAAATTTATATGAGAGTAGTTGCCCACAGATTATAAAGGTATTCCTCCAAATATATAAACTAAAGTCAACTTACATAGGATGATAACTGATTCTTTAATTCATTACGATAAGTGCTGTTTTAAGAAATTGATTATTATTTACATTCCTAATATTTACTTTACTTTACTTACTTTACTAAAATTTCAAAGTTTATTAAAAAAGCTTTAATCCTCTCAGCTATATTCTTTGGTTGATAATTTTGAGTAAATTATTTTTTAGTTATTTTAAAGATTTTTAGAGATTTAAGACTTACCTCTAAGGGAATAAATAATAGCACAAGCAAACTTTATTATCCATCGCTTGAGTACATTGGTTAAAGCTTATAATGCCTCAAAGTATGTCGTACTTTCCCTATTTAAATGGAAAAAGTTTAAGCAGCTCAAACTTTCTGACTCATTTCTCCCACTCTCTATCCTAGATCTGAATCCAAATTAAGTCCACTAAGCATTAGTCAGATTAGCTATAAAAAAAATTTAAGCCAAAAATCTAGATTTGAGAGATTCTGAGGTGTAAAGTGGCAACTTCAAAATTTAGGAGATTTAACATTATATTTGGTTTAGTATCGTGTGCCATCCATAATAAGACTCTTATTATTTCACAAAATATTGTCTTCTCATCCAGAATCATCAGGCGATTTTATCAACTGTCATTGATCCTTTTTTAACCTTATTTTATGCAAGAAGGGATCATTGATCTAGAGACAAGCAGTTATACCTTGGAGAAAGTTGTTATCTCAAAGTTTCAAGCCTGACTATAATCCATGCTCTCTCAATTTAAATACTTCATTTTATGATAGATTGCCAATCCTAAAAGACTTTTTTTTCACTTTTTTAGCACAAAATAACTGCCAGGAAATCTGCATTCTAAAACTAAGCTTCTTTTTAAATCGGGTGGTTTTTAATTTTATCATTTTAATTTTATTTTATTTAAATAGATATTTTTATATTATTTAATACTAAGTTTTAATATTTAAAATATAGTTTATATAAAAAGTAAAATAGTAAAATACATAAATCTTTATTTTTTAATTAATTTATTAATTTCCAAGGTCTCATGCTATTGTAAATAGAGCTCCAAAGAAGAAATTAATGCTTATCAACGTAATGTTTTATATTAAAATAGAGAATTCATCATTAGCAATAAACTAATTAAGACCAAACATAACCTCAAATCTTCTTATTAAATGATGATCTTCTGAAAAGATAAAATATAATTTTTAATAACTCTAAATCCTTAAAAATTTGAGTAAAGAAATAAGAGCTTCTTAAATATCTTCTTCTTAAAAATAACTTATTTATTTGGACCAATGTTAAACACAAATTCAGTATATTTATTTAAACACAAATGTAGCAAATAAGTTATATTTATTCTCTAAAGATTTGATTTTAAATATATTTCCTTTATCATTTTTTATAAAGAGTGAAAAATATTTTGTTTTTTTTTTTTATAAAAAATAAAAATGTGAATTTAAATTTTGAAATATTATAATAATAGTAAAACAGAAATTATAAAATAAATACGATAATTACCCAGGGTAAATATTCTATAATACGTCTTTAAATTGAGGGTAGATTAATACGTAACTCTGATTATAATTTTCAAAAAACAAAGTCTTTTAATATTTTACCCTTATTAATTTTCTGTGTATATGTATTACTAATTCATTTGATAATAAATTAAGAATGAATTAATTCTTTTTTAGATTTAGTCCCGACTATAGAGAAGTCTAGTATAGTCAGAATACTAAATGGATAGTCGAATATAATTTTTATTATTTATAAGAAAACTTGTTGAAGAAATTTTAATCGTAAGATAAGAAACTTGGATATCTAAATTTAGCATATTGAGTCTGATTTAAATTTAATTTCTCGAGATAAGCACTCAGGCTTTAAGTAACTTTGAAAGCCTTTAATTTGTTCAGGTCATTTTTTCATTTTAAAAAAATAGATTGAGCTTTTTATAAGAGTAAGGTTAAAGCGATTAGTCAAGGGAGTGTGCTTATATTATTAGCCAAGTGTTAAAATACTAGAAAGCTTAAAAGAAAAAGGATTTAAAATTTAATTTTAATTTTGCTTTTCTTTTAAAAACAACTCCTCTTTATTTTAGATGCATATTATTTAAAATTTATGAACTTAAATTAATCACAAAACAAAAATCATATTTTTAAAATTAAAAAAAGTAATCACACTAAAAAATGCGATTATCATAAGAAGCATATTTATAACTAGACTAGTTTTTGAATGAAAAATCAGAGGAAATTCTTAAACCTGATAAAATATTTCTTGATTTAGCAATTATAATTATCTAGATCAATCTTATTATGATGACTGAAAATTTAATAGATTTATTTGGCCTATCTAAACTGAGAATGCAAAAATTTTAACTTAAATTGTAGCAGTATATATAAAATTGATAAAAATAATTTGAAGTCCTTTCTCATTCACTTAACTGGGCAAGAGATGGTTTGTAGGTTCTTTCAGGAGGCGCTAATTTTACATAAATCATGGAGCCTCCATAAGTTTAGTCGTTCTCCTGTTCAATAGCATCTAAAGCTGCTTTTTAGTTGTAGTAGTTCACAAATTAATAATAATTATTTTAAATGCGTAACAATTTTCCATACTCTAATTCTAATTTATGATCGCACAACTCTTGATTTTGCCATATTTCATTAATTGTTTAGACAAATAAAATATTGCTTTATTATCTAATAAAATATTTTAAATAATATTTTGCCCCGATTAAATACCAAGTTCTTCTTTCTCAAAAAATATGCAAAGGTTTATTTCAAAAAAGCAAATTAGATTTTAATTAGGTTCTTTACCTATTAAGATATAATAAGATTTATATTTATTTTGCTGTAAAAAAATAACTCTTTTTAAGCCATATAATCTAAAGACATCACATAACTCTGTTTTAGTCCATGTTGGTGGAATGTGAACGATCTTAATAGAGCTACTTTCTTTTACAAAAAAATGTATTTTACTCTGAATAAAATATAAAAATACATGATTTATATCCATATATAAATAATTTTAGATATTAAGTATATATCTTAGTTGAAAATAGCAAAAGTTATTTTTATAATAAGGGACTATAAATTAGACAACTTTTGTAAAAATTGCAATGATATATTTTATTTTGTTTTGTTTTGTATATTATAGCTATAGAAATTGCTATAGTTTATTATCAAATGTTAAATTAGAAATAAGACTTTCTGAATATAGTTAAAACGATTTGTAAGAAATAATTTTATAAAGCCTATAATTTAGAAAATTATGAAACATAAAACTTAAAAATTCGTTCAAAACTCTATTTGATTAAAATTATATATTGCATTTAGCTTTTCTTTATGAGCTTTTATCATTTTAATATTGAAGATTAAATCCTATTTTAGGATAAAAAGAATTTAATATAAAAAATAATCCATTTGAAATCAAATTTTTTGAAAATCACAAGTTCCTGGTCTTCTCCATCAGGTAAGTATCCTTATTCACTATAATAACTTAATCTGTATATTCTAAATATAACCTATAAAATATCTAAACAATAATTATTCTTATTATATATTAAATTCCTCTTATCTAATTTGAAGAAAAAAAACTATTTAAAATTATTTCTTATTTGGAGCTTTGAGTGTCTTGACCATCATTTTCAAAATCTCCATTTGAATTAGCCTGAGATATTGCCTATTATTTTTCATCTTAATACTGACTAAATTTCTTAATAGTCATTCCTGCATTTTAAAATCTTCCTTCCATTTAAAATACTCTTTCAAGCAGTTCTTAGCTTTTCACATTCACAATTCCCATTCTTCTAGATGATTTGTCGTTATCAGCAAAGTCTGATGGAATAAGGAAACTATTAAATTTGCAAAGCATGGGAAATTATATTACAAATGCTGAAGCAAGATAATTAAAGGGGAACTCATTTTTCAATTATGTTTGTAGAGATAGAGGGATTCTCTTAAAATTTAAAAGTATTATTGAAATTATGGGAGGTGGGGTGCGGAAGTGAAATTTAAATTTTTCAATTGATGTTCATACTATTTTATAAATAAAATTAATTTAGATTTAAGAATACTGTACCAAACTTATGCGGACCAAACAAAAGAACCTCTGCAAATATCATCAAAGGTCTTATATATATATATTGAAATTATTAAAGTCTCATGCAGTTATTAGGAATTCATAGAGGAATGCAATCCTCTAACCATTATCCTAATTAATTAAAAACAAATTTTA
The DNA here is from genome assembly GCA_027382625.1 of Tetmemena sp. SeJ-2015. Taxonomy (NCBI): domain Eukaryota; phylum Ciliophora; class Spirotrichea; order Sporadotrichida; family Oxytrichidae; genus Tetmemena; species Tetmemena sp. SeJ-2015. The sequence continues at coordinate 14,956 of JAJKFJ010022761.1, read as the reverse complement.
TAAAAAGAAGGCTATATATGTAATGATATTTATATTATCTAACTCCGGATAAATCGACTGATCGTTATTTTATTATTATATATAAAATAAAGTAATATAATTTTAAGCTTTATTATATTTTATGTACTCCTTAAATCACTTTAAGCAAAGTTCATATAGGGCAAACCTCTGCACATATGATCGTCGATGTAAAAATATTTCAATCTCCTCTCAAGAATCACTAAATGGTTGCTGTCAAACACTAGTAACTTAGCTGTGATTTATCTTTTCTTTTTAATTTAGATTATTTCAGAAAATACATACATAAAAATATAAAGAGGAAATAATTATCCCTATTAAAAACTTTATCTTTTTCTTTCAATCAATTGTGAAATAAATTTCTAACATTCCTCATGTCCTTGAAAGATAATTAAAACCAATTTTAAAGCAATAATTTTAAAAATAATTTTTATAAATTCTTTATGAATTTTATAATTTTTAATTCTTTTATAATTCTAAATAAAAATGAATGAAGAGTTTATTATAGGAAGGATATGTTTCAGTGATCGATAAAACAGTTTCTGATATAAACAAGTGATTTAGTTTAAGGAAGTATCATATAATTTGTAAATCCATTAAGCTCCAATAATTTTTAACAAAATGGGTTTTGAAAGAGGAGAGTGTTCTCAGCAGCTGTAGCTAAAAGCATGATTGCTAATATTCAGACTTTTAAGCAAGAATTAATATAAAAATGTTTTGCTAAACTATTAGGTAGGATGAAATGCTCATTATAGTTTTTATGATTAAGTTTTAGAGCGAAAAATTCCATTAATAAAGGTAAAGCAGAATGAATTGCGGGAACTTATATCTTTAAAATATTTGATAAGCTCATCTTTTTACTAAAATTTTAATTTAAAGTAGGAGATGACTAATAAAAAAATCCTAGTCTGTTGGCTTTAAGCTGTGTCAAAAATTGTATTTTGAAGCTATTTATACGATTCCCTAATCTTATCCTTCCCATAATTAATTCTGTGAAGTTGTGGTGCTTGATTTAAGGAAAGTTTTCGCATAAAATCTATATTTATGGACCAACCATTTGATAGATTGCGTCTCTAATTTTATTAGGTGTAGCTGTCTCAGGCAGGTCGAGCAGCAGAAAGTAGTTTCAACAAAAATAAATACAAATAATATATTCCTGTCGTCTCCATTTTATTTAGTAGATATTATAGGATTTTTTAATGAAATCTATTTAAATAATGTTTAATATATTAAATTCATCCTGATGTCTTCAATTTAGATTTTCTAACATTTGTATAAGCGAAATTTCTTAAATAAGAAGTTTACTTATAAGAGTTACTTAATTATAAATTTTAAGAGCTGCTAATTATACAAATTTATATGATGCGATGCTTTTAAATAATTAAATACCATTCCTTTCCTACATTTAAAAGAACTGTACTAAAAGCATCATTAACTGTATTTTTGAAATATCCAAATCAATTTAGTATTAAACAATAATGCAACAAATAATTCTTGCTTCAATTATTTACTTTTAATTTAATTAAACAATAAACTACTTAGATACTACACACACTCAAACTAATATTCTTTTATTTTCCCTTAATTATTGATTACACTAAAAATTATTTTGATATTATTTTTTAAATTTCTAATAATGACAGAAAGTATCTTTGCATTATTGAAATATAAAATAACTATTGGGCAAAAATAGAATTTAAAAGATTATAAATAAATAGAATCTTTAGCAAAAAGCTAACTAAAGATAGTTTCTAAATTTGGGTGAACTAAAAGTTAATTTAATCAATATTTTTATCAGTTCGCCTCTTTTATATTTTACTATATAATAAGTTGCTCAATTTTCACATCTAATAAATATTCTTTTAAAATCTTTTACCTAAGTTTTAAAGTTTACTAATTTTTTCTATTTTCCTTATCGTTTCGAATTGTGCAATTCACGTATAAGATTTTTAATTTGAATCAGTATTCAAAATCCCAAAACCCCATAATATGATAAGAAAGTGAAAATAAGTTGTGTATAATTAATTTCTTTATTAATACTTATAATCATGCTAAATTTTAACCCTAAACAGGCAATCTAAAGTCTTCTAGGAAGGTGACCTTGACGTCTGTCTCATATTCTCTGAATTTTATACCTTTAAGTGCTTCCTCTATCTCAGATAACTGAGTGTTAGGTTTCATAGTTAGTTCCTTGCACCGATGCTTCCTCAATGTTTTCTCTTCTTACAACTCTGTTGAAGTCTGTGACAGTTGCTCTGACTGGTTCAAAGTTTATCATGATGTTCTCTGGCTTGAGATCTCTGAATCCCAACTCATGCAACTCCATCACTCCTCTAACGAGGTCAGTGAGAATAGCAGTAAGCTAGTACTTGTTGCGCCTCGTGCTGAGAAATTCTCTTAGTGTGATCTCCCATTTAGGAAGGCGAATGGCGATGTAATCATGATCGATAAGAACACCAGCAAGATGAAGAACGTACTTCAAGTTTTTGCCCCTCGCTTTTCTCAACACTGTCAGTTAGTTCGCGAACTCAAGACCTCTCTCTTCCTTCTTTAAAAGGTATTCGTAAGGGAAGATCTTGTAAGCATACTCTTCTTGTATGATGGTGTCTCTTCGCTTCGCATCAGCAAGGTGGAGGTAATTTTGAACACACTCCTCCAAAGTTACAACTCTCAAGCATGGAGTCTTGCTTTGAGCTAGCTGAAACTTTACTGACACCATACACTAAGGCTTCTGATTCATGAACTCAATCTTCCTCTTCTTCTCCTCTTGCTTCCTCTTTAGTTGAACCTTGTCAAGGTATCGTGCTTGCCTCTTAGCTGGCACCATCATTAAAGTTTCTTTATCCTCAATTACGAACTCAGCCATGTGCTTCTTCTCCATGTGCTTCTTGAGGAAAGCAGAGTGAGAGAATGTCTGCTCACAAGTTGAGCAAGGATAGCGACCATCCACTTTCTAATGCTTCATATAGATCTTAGGTTTGTCTGAGTGGACTTCCTTGATGTGCCGCTTGAGGCTCTGAGGATATTCGAACTGTCTTTGACATTACTCGCATTCAAAAAGCTTAAGATATTTTTAAATAGCAATCAAATATATAATACATTCTACAGAATAAATATGGGGTATTAATTTTATAATTTTTAATATTCTAAGAATCAGGGAGATAGTCAAAAGTAAAATCAAAATCTATTTGCTCTGATTCCTAATTAAATTCAGTTAATATTTGATTTCCTGACCACCTGACCACTGGTCAGAATGTCCGAAGTGAAAGAAAAGATAAAAAGATATTTTCTGACCACCTGACCACCGGTCAGATTTACAGGTTTCGGAAAGGTAAAATGGAAAGATTTATTTACTCTAAATATCTGAAATATAATTAATTTTCAAAATGACTTTAGGCCATATGTTGCAGATGAGTAAACATGGACAGGGAAGGCTAATACATTGAGTGTAAGACATTCTTTTAGAATAACAACTTTTAAAGATGAGCAGAGATAGTTCAAGTCTACGAATTGGCTCAAGCGTACACCATGAGCTTTTCTTCGCCACGATGTCTATTGCTGGCGCGAGCTAGCTCTACGAGATTCTCCAACACAATCTTTCGCGCGCAATGAAACCCTTCGACCATTGCTTCGCCAAGGAATTTGAGTCAGTGGGATGTGTGGCTTTATCAGTTCACCTCCAACAAGATAAATAGGGGGAAAACTAAGAATTTAAGCGGAAGGATTGCAAAGGATACTAGCTCTTTCAGAGGCAAGGGCTCAACCCTGAGCAAGTTCAGCGTGAAAGAGATCAAGAGGATGCTAAAGTCGGATCTGCAAAACCAGCTGCTGGTGAGTTGCCTCATTAGGTTCTCTAATCTCCTCTTACTATCGAGACCGGAGCCCCTACTAGCATAGTAGGAGAGAAACCAGATCAGAGTTGGAAAATGGCTAACTCGAGGAGGAAGGAGCGAATGCACTTTATACATAGCCTTAAGACGTCGTATGCAACGCTTAAGCTCGTAATGAGTATAATATTCGCGCTCTCTTAAGAGATTTGAAGTGATTTAAGATTAAAGTTTAAGTAAATAAATCTTTCCATTTTACCTTTCCGAAACCTGTAAATCTGACCGGTGGTCAGGTGGTCAGAAAATATCTTTTTATCTTTTCTTTCACTTCGGACATTCTGACCAGTGGTCAGGTGGTCAGGAAATCAAATATTAACTGAATTTAATTAGGAATCAGAGCAAATAGATTTTGATTTTACTTTTGACTATCTCCCTGATTCTTAGAATATTAAAAATTTTGTTTAGTTCAATCTATAGATGCATCAGGATTGACTTTATTAGAATTAAATGCAAATTAATAATCAACATCAGAAGTAACCACTTGTACTCGCTAAGAATATCGCTCAAGCTAATCCTTCTGTAGATAATTTAGGAAATCACTCTGCTTATAACTTGAGATAGCGCAGATTTATTGCTCCGGCAAAACGTTCATGTTGCCTAAGCTCCAGGTAACTGAAATAATAACAACCAAATAAATGTACTTATTAACTTTAATTTTTATATTAGTCAGTGACTCATAAATTTCTAAAAAATGTAACCTCAAAATTATCCATGAAAAGATCGTTAAAAAGGATTGAATATAGATTTTTATTTGAATAAGTAACACCTAATTAATCTTATTTTTAAATTTATATAATTCAATTATTTTAAGACAATCTTATAATTGAGAAAGATAGATAATAACTAATTATATTTTATAACAGCCAATAAATTAATTTAATTATTATTGGGGTTAGAAACCTAAACTTGCAAATTTTTATTAAGCTTCCTGAATTTGCAACTCTGGGTAACAATTTCATCTTTTGGCTCTAGTATTTTTTTTTATCATTGTTTGAATTATAATGTCTGCACCTATAACCTCGCTAATTAGCATTTCTGCCTCTCAAGATCAAGCAAAAGTATTTCAATTTAAATAGTTTTGCATTAAATCCTAATTTGGATTAGGCTTATTTATAATGATGCTTGAGGCTTTAGCACCAATAATTCTTTGATTAGATTTAGGAGCTTATATCCTTGGAGATAAATGCTTGTAAAAATTTATCTGCTAAGTTTCTAGGCTTTGCTGCTTTCCAAACCTCTTTTTATTTTCGAACCACCTTTTTTGCTTAAACTAGAAGTGCATCTGTTAGCAACACATTGGTTTTTGAGTATTTGATGATTATCTCTAAGTTAAATTGGCTTCTTCTCTTAAATATCTGTGAGGGTACAAAATATGTTATTATACAAAGAGAATAAAAGAAGTTGAACCCTCGAATTGATCAATTTGTAAATCCTTTCATTTTAAGGTCAGATGTCAACCCCCTCAAATTTTAACTATAAGGTGATTCAATTATTTTCTGTTTAAAATATGAATCGTGTATTATAAACCTATTTATATAAAAACAATGCCAGCAAGAATTATCAAAAAATAAAATAGCATATATCTCAGTTTTATTTTGATTTAAAGGTAAGGATAATACTCTCACTCTTAGTTCAAAATATTTTAATTAAAAATTAAATTAAGATTTATTTACAAAGAATATTGCTCATATAACAGCAATGAAGCTTTTCTTGAATAACTAGTAGATAGAAATAATTTAAGATTAATAAAAAATTAATGAGGCCATTTAATTTATGTATCATATCACACAAAAATTAGCAATAGTTAATATTCTATTTAAAGATGGGCTCATAAGTAAGTCTTTTCTCACTTTCCAATAAAGAGCGCTTTAAAACTTATAAAACGGACAATAATAGAGGGTAAATTCCTCTTTAGCATAATTTATTTCTAAATAATAACTAGCAGCGACAACTTCAATTATTGATTAACTTGAATTCTATTGAGTCTTAGCTCATTCAAAAGTAAAGATAAAGTGTAGATGAAATTTTAATCAATTCTTGAGTTTTAATTACGTTACTCTTACTTTAGAATAAATAAAAGATTAAAATATTTGTAAGTGATCTCACTCCTTTTCAAGGCTTCTTTTACTCTAGAAGTCTTTGGAGAAAATCGTTATTTTTAAGTGGAGACTTGTCCTATGGGTTATCATTAGCAGCTTAATTATTTTGCTATTAAGTAAATATAATAACATACAGAATACTTAATTTATTGCAAATATTTTCATTCAAATAATATGGATTCTTGGTTTTATCATAGTTATACAAATTTTAGCTTTTATTTCTCAGTATTTATTCTGAATTTACCTTATTAATTAAATTAAGTGAAGGCAGTTGAATTATCTGATGCTAAAATAATTATTATGGCATCATCATTAGATTGAGCATAAGAACTATTTGCCATTTTTGTGTGAGATCAATCAGTTCAGAGCTATAACCGATATTAATTAAAAAGACTTTAAAAGAGTGAATGAATGAATGAATTGTTAGCAGCTGGAGAGCTATCAAACTGTTTAAAGAAGTAAATTTTATTATTTATTTCATTGGCTGTTGAATATAAAACTGTAGATTAGGGGAGGTTTTGGACCAATTCAACTGTCAATAAACTTCAATTACTCATCTATGTATTTCATTTAATCAACAATTTTAATAAAATTGTCAACCATATAAATATGGTTATAAGAGAGGATAATTAAGTAAGATTACTTTTAATAAAAATAAGTGAAATAAAATTATGAAAAAACACTCCAACTATGGATCAGACATCTGTGACAAGACGTAATCTTTTTATGAGAAGTATGAAGAGACTCCAAGCATGGCAATTGGCTCGCAAACGGCTGACAGCTCACAATATCTTTCAGGAGTGTTAAAATAGTTTAAATTAATGGCCATTCGCTGTTTAGTAAGAGCCATATATCCGCATTCTATTGTTGCCATTGGCAGAGATCCTCGTGTTTTGTGATGCCAATGGCAGAGTAGCTATGTATAAAAGAAAAGGATCTCTAATTAAAACTATGATTTTTAATATTTAAGAGGACAGAAATGTATTATATTCATATCAAATTTTCCTCTCTTATTCTCTATCAGCCCCCCAAAAAAATTTTATTGAGAATTTAAGTTTTAATCGTGGTTTAGATAAAAATAAAAATAGAGTGTTGCAACTTAGTATCAGTGTACCCCTGCCCTGCAGCTTATTAAATATGCCATCAAAACTGAGCTCTCCCAAAAAAGTTGAATGGAAATAAAATTTTAGATTTTAATGATGAATCGAATGGTATAATAATTATTTAAATAATATTTTTCTCGAGGTTAGATGAAACCATGACTATACCATAGCTACTCAGACCTCTTGAACCCCAATAAAAATAAATATACTTAATGAGGAAGATTTTATAATTTTTGGTTTCACCATGATCCCAGAATAATGCTCAGGTTCCAGGGGAGTTCTAATGATTAAGAGAGTTAGCCGTATTTTCATCGATCTGATTTATATTAGTAAAGATTATGTTTTAATTAATTTATTCTCTAACAATCAATCATTATAGCTTAATCAATTAAAAATAAAAAAATTATGTCATTCAACTCTCTTGAGCATAGTTCTATAATATGACCAAACTTCCATAAAATAAGAAGATAGTTTCTTAAAAAATTTATGAAACAATTATAATTATTAAATTATAAGGTGAAGAGAAATATTCAGACTTATTTTAATTGAAATATTTTAGTAGGAATTTTAATTAAATCGGAGATTATTTAAAAGAATAAATGAAGAGTTGCAAAATGGTGTCAGTTGAAATCGCAGATTCACCCCATGATTTGTAAGCTTATTCGATAGCTTATTAAAATTAATATGAGTTTCTTCTGTAATCATCGTCTCAGCACCTCTCATCAATGAGATATGACTTGTGCACTCATCTATATACTCATCTTCATCTTCATTAAAATTTGTGTGTCTTATAACTCTGTACTCCCACACATTAGTTGAAAGGATACAAAGTTCTTAGGATTTCTTGCTGAATCAAATGATATAATAATTATTTAATTTGGACACATTTCAACTACCACTCATTTATTCCATTTTAATTTAATATATGATTTAATTCTCTTTTTTCATAAAGATCTCAGTTATATTATATTCCTTTAATAATTGGGCTTAGCGATTGGCTGTTTATTTTTATTTCTGATAATATTTAATTACTAATTGATTTAGTGAGCTTACTAGTGAGGAGGCTAATTTGCTTATAAAACATGCCTAGCTTGCTTAGCTTAGTTAGGGTTCTAAGCTGGGAATTATTGAGGAAACTATTATTGTTATTACTGCTAATAGTTCATCCTTTGCTCAATCGCTTGAAAATTATAGTTATTATTATTATTATTATTATTATTCATTTGAGCTTAACAAATATTATTTAGTAAAAAATAAACAGCTTCCTGACCTGGGGCTTTTAATGGTTAGCCTCCAAACCTATGTTAGAGATCTTGTTGATTCTAAGGAAGGATCAAATTTCCGTATTTTAAACTAAAATTTTAAATAGTTTTTGTATTGGGCATTGAAGTGGTTTACTTGAGCCTAATACCCTTAATGTTGAGGAATATGATTAGGTTGTTAGGGAGGGATACGAGCATTCATGGGCAATTATAGTTCGTAATATAATTAAAAAGATAGAGAGAGAATATTAAAATTAAAGGTTTAGAATTGGATAGTTTTGAAGCATTATTAGCTCCTCTAATAAAATTCTGTGAGCATACCAAACAAATATAGAAAAAGAAATATTAGACGTTCAGCCCCGATTTCTCAAAAACTTATTTTTTTGCTTCTGTAAAGCCTCGACGAACGAGGACCAAGAAGGTCTTTTCATCTATACATAAACTTTTTTGGTACTATAAGCGCTCCTTGTCGGCCGAGTATTGCTAAAAAAAATTCAAAAAGTGAATTTTACTGATTTATTAAATCCCACAATTAAAGGGAACTTTCTTGATCAACATGCCTATTATATAGAGATGGTTTCAAAGCTACTTCTCTAAAGTTTATTAATAAGATTAAAAACAGTGCCTTCCTACAATAAAAGCTGGCTTTCTGAATGGATAATATTAAAATTCTTCTATTTACTTTTCATCTTCTACTTTTAGTTTTAAATATCTTGAGTCAGTCATAGATTAGGGAAATCCCAAAAAATTAAGTTTAATTAATATTAATTTTATTCGAAAGCCAATAATTGTCTACTTATATTAATTAAGTAGATTTTACATAGCAGCTTATTGCTGCTATTATTGTTATAGTTCTAAGTATTTTTAATATTTTTTATTTAATTTTTTAGTAAAGAGCTAATATAGTAGTCACAGAATTGCAAAAGAAAACTGCCACTTTTTTTGCCAGTGGAAACTTTGCGGTTTGAGTGAATTTCAAAGTTTATGATATTAAGCTAGGAAAATTAGAGATTGATGAGACCGTTATATTTATTTAATAGCAAAGCCATTTCTAATATTAATTGATTAAAAGACGCTAAATATTGGAATTCTATATTTACGATATTAATTATTAAAAAGGAGGTTGATTTTTTAATTCATTATACGATCTTGAATTTTAAAAAGGATTTAAAATACGTCAATATATTTAACAATAATAATTTTTTACTTTATAAAAATAGAGACTGAATACTTAAAGGCAAGTTTGTATAATATGTATTTTTATATCTTTTATTTTTTATTAAATGTTTTAAATTTTATTTTTTTTACTTTCTCAACATTATTTTAAGTTGGCTCCTCCTAAATTTTAATTTAGATTGAGGTTTTAGAATCCGTTTTCTAGGCCATTAAAATTATTGTTAATTTTTTGGCCTCTTTACATATTTTCTCTTTCTCTGTTTTGTAAATTTTGCTCTATGAAATATAAATTACAAATAAACCAAATAATAAAAATTAAAAGCTCATTTTGCTATTACTATGAATTCCCTCTTATTGCAATATTAAAAGCAGGATACTAAAACAATTTAAAATTTAAAACATTTAAAGATAATGATCATTATTTGAATATTGATGCAAAGTATTTAAATCTTCTTTTATAGTTAATATAAACTTAATAAAAAAAAACATACTAACTTAACTCTCTGAATACGAAAAATGATTGGCAAAATTATTATATATAATATGCAATTTTTTTCTAAGTATTTTTCTTTTTATAATTAAATTTAAATTTAAATTAATATATCTGTTAGATTTTGTCAATATTTCAGCATTTCTAGGGCCCCGGGCTTAAGATTATGGTCTTTTATCACGCTTTCAATCTTTATATTCTGTAACTAATCTTATTTTAAGCTTCTTTTAAAAGTGAATTTTTTTGGGGTGGGGATAATTATGCAATAGAAGCAGAAGTTTTTAATTTACCGAATATTTTTCAATTATATAGATATAATTGAAAATTATGGATGAATAAATACAATTTCCTTAGTACAAATAATAAAATAATTATGGAAATATAGAAATATGTGTTGAACTTTTTACATTAAAGGTTTTTTTAATGAATACAACTTACAGAGCTTAAAATAATTTCTAGAATACTAAGACTATAAAGCGCATTTGCTGGATTGATTATTCATTTTTCAATTTAGTTTAGATTTATTTTAATCAAATAAATCTTTAATTTACCTTAGTTAGTACGGAGATAATATAGCATTTTCAAATTTAATATCCACAATTCTGTTGCCTAATTTAATTGATGAGACAGTAATAATTTAAAATCTAATTTTTTCAAAAATGGCTTTAATAAGAAAAACAAAAAATGCTTATAATAAAAAATAATTTAGTAAAGAAAATCAATTTCTTGTTTTAGATTATTATTATTATAAAATTTTAGGTAAATATAGGTGGATATATCATTTTCCAATCATTAATCTATTAAAAGACACTTACTGATGACCCTCAAATCTTTTTGTCTTCATTTTCTAATGCATCCTGAGCTGATTAAGCTATTTTGAATGCCAAAAATGAATATTTTTAGTAAATAATTAGCAAAAAGTGGATTAGTTTTTCTAAAAATTAATTTTCAATAATGAGTCTTTGATAAGATTTTAATAATTAATCAGCAGTATATTTATATCTTTTCATTTTGTCTTCAACTACAACTATAATTACCCTATTAAAAGAGTTTCATTTCAACATTAAAATCCCAAAATAAAAATATCAGTAATTTTTTTAAAAAATTGAGAAAATCTTGCGAATATAATTTCGTCTCCCACTCAATTAAAACATATTCTCTAGAAAACTAAAAAAGTGCTCCTTATTCAAACTATTTCAAAAATCATAACCATCAATTTGTTGAATATAATATAGTAGAAAATTTAATTAAAATCGGTGATTGTTTAAAATAATAAATGAAGAGTTGCAAAATGGTGACAGTTGAAATCGCAGATTCATCTCCTCATCTGCAGCTTGTTCGATAGCTTATAAAAAAATAGTATGAGTTTCATCTTTTATCATCTTCTCAGCACCTCTCAATAGCGAGATATGAGTTGCACACTATCCTTCATCTTCAATATTGATCTCATCAAAACTTGTGTCGCTTATAACTTTTGACTGAGAGCTCCCACTCAAAAGTTGCAAGGATAAAAAGTTTTTATAACCCCATGCTTAATCGAATGGTGTCATAATTATTTAAATTGGGCACATTTCAATTGCAACTCATTAAAGACATTTTAATTCAATATATCAATTAAATTTATTTTCCATTAAATTCTCATCTATAATTAGAAACCGTTTAGATTCAAATATCCATAGCGATTTCACCCTTACTCTAAAATACAACTTATTCAGACTTTATTTATAAAATCGTATAGCCAAAGATATTTATTAATTTTAAGTAATAAGCTTTAGTCCCATCTCATAAAGATATACTATTTAATGCATTAATTCGAGCAAACCCAATATTTTTCCTCTATATGGAATAGATAAATAACAATAACTTGAAGTTGGAGAGACCATATTTTCTCTTGTACAATAGGTTGATACTCATTTTTAATCTCCCTAAATAAATTGATTGGTATTCCTTAGAATATCAACCTTCCATTTCTCAGAGTAGCTATTTCTATAAATGGAGTTAGGAACCATTCCTTATTGGGAAAATCTTTGGAAAAAACTTGATATTAAAGTTCGAAACAAGTTTCGTATAAACTTTTGCCCATTTGTTTGATTATTTTGTTATAAAAATACTAAATAAAATATAGAATGTTTATGCTAGAGATGGATCTTTTTTCTATTAAAAATAAGTTAAATCTTTTAAGAATTTGTTTTAGGTATTCATAAAATTAGTCTTATCAAATCATTTATTTCTTTCGTTTTAGCCATTATTAAATGAGAATTAATTTTCTGCTTTAATCAAAAAATATATTTAATTATTTATCAACCTTTATTCTATTTTAAACAATAAAAAATAAAATGTTATAAAAATGCTATAATTTAGCCTGGCCTCTCGTTGTTAGGATATTATAGTTAATAATTTTTTTAATAAATAATTTTATAGAATAGTAGAATTTGGATATAAACTAAAAATATTTTTCTTTATGATGAATACGTTCATAAGCTATATATAATGAGGATTTTTTCTTCCCGCCTTAACTTAATCATTACAGCTTTTGTATCTGGGCTGAGTACTTTCACACAAATTTAATAAAACTAAAATTAATAAAAATTCGGGATTTATTGAATGGAATAGAAGCGATTCAGTATTATAGTAGGAATTTTAATTAAAATCGGTGATTGGTTAAAATAATAATTTGAGAGCTGCAAAATGGTATAAGTTTAAATCGTAGATTCACCCCTGATCTGCAGCTTGTTCGATAGAGAATCAAAAATTAATATGAGTTTCCTCTTTAATCATCTCCACATCACCTCTCAGCAGTGAGATTTGACTTACGCACTCTTCTTCTTGACTGAGCGCTCCCACACAAAAGTTTCATTGATAAAAAGTTCTTCGAATCCCATGCTGAATCGAATGGTGTAATTATTATTTAAATATGACACATTTCAACTGGCACTGATTTATTTTATTTTAATTTAATATTACTAATTTAAGCTTGATTTAGCAAAACTTTTTTTTAAATTAATTGCTGTTAATTTACGTTATCTATTATCTATCTGCTTTACCCTTGTAGATGATGAGTTTCCTGGCAGTTGAGAAAAGTGTCCATTTGGGACGATCTAGGGCTCATTGGATAGCGCTTGCAAAATTAGCTGGACTTTATCCTGCGCAATGACCCTCTATCTGCTCTCCTGATGGAGTTAACCGGACTTTAATGTGGCAGGTGCCAATTATTCATAAATGTAACCTCCTAATTATTATGCCTTCACAAATTGAGGATTCAGCCTGCATGCACAGGATCATTATTTCTCCCCTTGAGATGAGCGTTCGATTGATACCCATATTGTTAGGGTTAATTAAATATTTTTAGGCTTCAAGCACCTTCATGACAACAGGATCATTCATAGAGATATTAAACCTTAAAACATACTTAACTCAAAAACGTCAAAGTTAAAACAGTTGCTTATTTATATTTAAGAAGTAAAAAACTAAAATTATTTGAGCTATAATAAGGAACAAAAAGTTTTTTTTAGAGATGGTGCTCATAATATCTGAGAAACAGAATGGTTTTTAGAAATTATTTAAAGTTGAATTATTATTAATCACTTTTTTTGAAATTAATTAGGTTAACTGTCAATTAATTAAAAAACTTTTCCCCGCGGGGGGTTCGAACGACCGTCCTCCAATCATTAATCAGACTTCGCCCCGCTCAATGGTATTTTTACTATTGAGTCTGATTAATGATTGGAGGACGGTCGTTCGAACCCCCCGCGGGGAAAAGTTTTTTAATTAATTGACAGTTAACCTAATTAATTTCAAAAAAAGTGATTAATAATAATTCAACTTTAAATAATTTCTAAAAACCATTCTGTTTCTCAGATATTATGAGCACCATCTCTAAAAAAAACTTTTTGTTCCTTATTATAGCTCAAATAATTTTAGTTTTTTACTTCTTAAATATAAATAAGCAACTGTTTTAACTTTGACGTTTTTGAGTTAAGTATGTTTTAAGGTTTAATATCTCTATGAATGATCCTGTTGTCATGAAGGTGCTTGAAGCCTAAAAATATTTAATTAACCCTAACAATATGGGTATCAATCGAACGCTCATCTCAAGGGGAGAAATAATGATCCTGTGCATGCAGGCTGAATCCTCAATTTGTGAAGGCATAATAATTAGGAGGTTACATTTATGAATAATTGGCACCTGCCACATTAAAGTCCGGTTAACTCCATCAGGAGAGCAGATAGAGGGTCATTGCGCAGGATAAAGTCCAGCTAATTTTGCAAGCGCTATCCAATGAGCCCTAGATCGTCCCAAATGGACACTTTTCTCAACTGCCAGGAAACTCATCATCTACAAGGGTAAAGCAGATAGATAATAGATACGTAAATTAACAGCAATTAATTTAAAAAAAAGTTTTGCTAAATCAAGCTTAAATTAGTAATATATAATTTAATTCTCTTTTTTATTAAATTCTCAGCTAAAATATTTCTTTGCCATTCTCTAATCATTTGAATATAATTCATTCAATTAATTCATTCTTCCTTTAAATTCTCAATTTTAATAAATACTAAATTTAGAGCACTGAATAGTCGTTGTCAATTTCTGCTTCGCAAATAATGTAGATATAGGCCACTTATTTCTCAAGAGCTTCGCTGAAAGAAAGTTATTGGAAGTTTATTTGAGTTCCCACACAGATATATTTTGACCTTCATTCACATAGGGAATTCTTTTACGGTTTTGTAATTTATAATTATTATGTAATTAATGGTGTATAAAGTTATTTGAAAAGTGCGACCAATGAGCGGCCAAACCGGGTGAGAGCAAGAGTACAGATTATGTCTCCGAGAGTTAAAGCAAACTTTTGCTCAAAATATTTTATATCCTTGCCATAACTGACTGATAAGCTTTAAGTATTAATTTTGGTTTTTACCCTTG
>JAJKFJ010022760.1:0-56547 GCA_027382625.1 Tetmemena sp. SeJ-2015 | reverse complement strand
CAAAATCAGAGATAAGAGACATAAATTAACGATTAGATTTTGATTTAATACCTGATGTCCACAAGATTAACAAATAAAATAAGTCATTTTTACACCAATGTTAGAAACCTACAAGAAAAACACTTTTGTAATTTTTTCTCAGATAAGTATTTATAGTAGCAGTGGCAATAAAAATAGTATTAGTGAAAGAGATATTCTAAGAGTATTTAAGTTGAGAAAGATTGTTCCGGGAGAATTGTAAGGCTTGAAGTTAGACACTTAGAGGCCAAGGCAATTATTTATCAAGAGACATTTTATTAATTTAATGAGCGAAACATAAAAAAACTCTTTTTTAATATCATTAATATAATTAATCCATTCATATTCTACCTACTGGAATTAAAACTCAATCCCTAATATAAAGAAGATTTTTTTTCTTTTATAACTTTAATTCCGGAGAATTTATTTTAATGGGGGAACTCCTAATAAAATGAAAATTAATTTCTCTTCATACAATAGAATTCTAGAATATATTATTATTATCTAAAGAAAAGAAGCAAAAAAATATTTGTGAAAACCTATTTAAATATCTAGAATAGTTCTTCATCATAATATATACTTACTAACTATTTTTTCAAAAAATAGTTAGAGATTGTCTCCGATTGAAATTACAATATATTCCTTTTCCTCTGTATCCCAATCATTTACTATCATTTTTTAAACTTTCACATTATATCTTTGATCTTAAGAAGTAGTATCTTATCTATCAAAAGCAATTTCCTTTTCCTTAAGAATATCAGGTTTATTTTGTCTCGAATATTAGAAAAATCTCTAAGTAAAGTAGTCAACTATTTCTTACACTAAATCTTAAATTTTACTAAATTTAACACTCTCCCACTTGTTTGTGCTATTTTATTCCTATATTTATAAGTGGTCAGCCTTTCTTATCATTCCAGCTTTCGAGAAGATTTTTGTTTGAATTTAGCCACCTCTAGGATTTAGGTCATTTATATTATAGATTCAGCTCAGATTTTTCAAAACTTTTAGTTTCTTTCTTTAAAGCTAGGACGAACGAGGACGAACCTGTAATCTTCTATGCTAAAACTTGGTACTGCAAGCGCTTCTTTTCGGCCAATCAAGCATTTAATAAAAGGTCATTTACTTATTTATTAATTCCTGCAATTATTGGGAAAGTTCTCCTCCACCAGAATCTCAAAATCTTAAATTATAGTCAAACTCTAAAAGCTTTTTAAAGACTAAAAAAAGGTGGCTATTACTTACAGTAAAATCTGGGTTTCAAGCCAGTAATGAAAAATCACGGCTGAAAGGATAATATTTTCTCTGGCTACTTTTTATATCTTAAAATAACCCTCAATTAGATTATTAATAGAGAGCTATTTTAACCTGAACTTACTTTGCTATATAGTAGAACTCTTTAAAGTAAGATCATGGATGATTTAAAACAAAAATTACAAGTCGACTAGAAAAGTTGAGGTTTTAATTTTAAGTGCCAATGAATGCAGCTTTAGTACGAAAGGAGTGATTAGGGAATAAATATCCTCTTCCTCTTGGGCACATTTTATTTTTGGCTTTATTATTTGTAAGTGTTTTAAATTTGGAAATTTCACAAGTAGCTTTGGAAGAGATTTATTATTATCAATTTATTTTAATTTTATTATACCTTAGAATTTATGAAGAATCATGCCATTTACACAAAGCTCATTAAAAAGAGATCAATCTTATAAATTGATTAAAGAAAAATTGCCTGTATTTGAATAAAACTTTTATTTATTGAAGGGGATAAGAATGCACATATGTTTCTTTTCTATATTGAATGTGGATAAATTATTGTGCCATCTAATAATTTTGAGGAAAAAAAAAAATTAAAAGACGAGAAGAATTAATTCTTTAAAATTGATTTGATTGTGACTAAAAATTATTAGGGAGCAAGTACTTATGCTCTTTACCATTTACCATTTACCATTTAAAATAAGACTACTTAGCAGGTACAAGCTCCTACTTATTTTTATCTTACATTCGATTATAGATCCTTTGGTAATTATTCTCTTTACTATTTAATTAAAAAAAATATTATGAGATATACCAGTTAAAAAAACATTCTACGAAGTTAAAATTTCTTGTTAAAAATACTTTAGTGTATTAAATTCTCTGTTATAAATTTATTTTTTAATAGATTCAGGATTTTTGTTGATCTCAAATCCCCTGATTTTTAGGAATTCGACATCAGGAAACTGGTATTTATCTATATGTTATCTATTGTCAATAGACCAAGTACAATCTAAAAGTTCTAAGTGTCTTATTTTAATGTCTTTTTAAGATTATTCTAATCTTGGTAAACTTAAAAGTATCATTAACAAGTTATGATATAAGGTGATTTATTTAGAGAATTTTAAAATTGCCCATAATTTTTGTATTGAATAATTTGAGTAGATTATATAAATCTACGAATACATTTTTCTCTAAAAATTAAAATTTTATTGAATGGATGTTTATAATATTTCCCAGATGGAATATCATTGAATATAAATCGATCAGTGATTAAATATGGTAGAGGATTTAATTAAAAAATTGATAATTGAAAACGATAAGCAGGGATTCCCAAAATGTGACAATTAAAAAGGTTTGCTCTCTACTATAGGATGCATTTGCTCATAGCCAATACCTTGTTTATATGATTTCTGCTTAATGAATCTCCATAGTCACTTAATATGATGGGTGAATTTCTCTCTATTTATTATATCTCATTTCTGGCAATTGAAATGCTTATAAATCTGAAATTATCACTTTCAAATAAAAATAGCAAGATTATTAAGTGCTTTAAATTTTATGGATAAATTAAAATTGAAGACCAATAATTTAAATTAAAGACACTTTAACTAAAATGCATTTTACTCAACATTCTAATCATTAATTTGATTATTGTTTATAGATTCTATGAAACTAGAAGAGATTGTAGATCCAACTAGCCACACTTTCTCGAAATGATGGAGTAGTTTAGAATTTCTCTCGTTGATCACATATTGAGCATATATGTTTTTGAAATTAACTCGTTTCATTTGGGAAAATAGCTCGAATGAATGAAGAACTACTTTGTTCATTACCCCAATCTCAAAGCTTACATTCAATTTAGGCAAGGTTTCGATGCAATATATAAATATACCTTATTTTAAAATACTATGACTATAACTTAAATTTATTGAAATTAAAGTGAAAATATTTCATTTTATGTTAATAAAAATTTACTCTGAGTATTCTTATAAGTAAAAGGCATAAGAATTAATTTAGATGTCGTTGCTGTTGATTTTATTTGAATTTATTGTCAATAATTCTAATTTTATAACAACGGGGTTCAAAAGGGCTTCTGCTTCTTCCAGACCTGTCTTGAAAACATCAAAATCTTAATAAAATAATTTCTTAATTATAATTCAAATCGCATTCGAAGAACTCCTTACCTTCAATTACAAAATAGAGTCCAGAACCAAAGTTAAGAATGTATTCGAGAGCGTTTGAAGAATGCTCAATGCCGAGTTGCTAAGCTTCTTAGAGTTTTCCTTCCACTTCTTGAATTCATTTATTTTGTGGATTTCTGGTCTGTTGTTTGGCTAAGTGTTTCAAGATATGAGGAATGGAGCTGATTTTGAATCTCAAAGTGTAGTTAAACGGCATTTTTATAAAATCATTTATTCTCAAGAGATTAGTTCTGTCAGCTTTACTTAGTCTAGAAATGCAGAGAGAAAGCTACTCTATAGGCAGGTAGCAGTATATCAAAAGCTTGCAGTTCTTATTTAGTGTTTATTTCTGCCTTATTTTAAAAGAAGTCTAATCAGAATTCATTTTTTATTTTACAAATCATATCAATTGAAATTGTAAAATATACACTTCATTGTTTAAGGGAATATTATTCTATGGTAAGAATAAGACAAACAAGGAATTATGAAATGAAAGATACTGTTGATATAGAACTATCTAATCATTCATAAAATTTAATGATGAATATTTTTAATTAAAGATTTTAATATTTTTAGAAGCGAATTTTTAAATCCCTCATTAAAAAAATAAAAAATTTAGCTTATTTATGAACACTGATGAGTTGAAATATTTTCAGTTTTACTCTTATTTTTGTTTTGTTCTAAGAAATGTTAATAAAAATATTAAATATCATTATAATATCACAGTATTATTTTATAAGAGATTTAATCTTTCACAAAATTTAAAATATATTAGAAATATAGATCGGGCCAAAATAAGTAACATTTTAAATTAATCATTTTGTTTTTGTGATATATAATTCCATAATTGTAAGAATTTAAAAACACTATGGAAGAATCATTGAACAGAAGCATGGTCCGCAATTCTCATATTTTGAATTTTATGAAAGGCAACTCTTGTAAATTAAGGTAAGCTATTTGTCAGCACCCAAGCAAACAAACCCCATTTTTTTAAATTTTAAATGGTTTTAAATTAATTTGTCTTAAATAAGTGAGATAATCAAACTAAATTAAGCTTTTTTAAAAGTTTAAATTTAGTCTTTTAATTTTATTAAACCTTTTTTAAATTCATTTTTTATTTTTAATTTTTGGAAAAATTTAGAATTTTTCCAAAAAAACCCAAAAGGTTCAAAAAATTCAAAAGAGTTTTTGTTAAAAAGAAAAAAAATGTTTTTCGCCTTATATAAAGTAAATCAAAAAAAATTTAAGCCCAATTTTGCATTAAATTTTTCCCCTTAAAAAAATATAAAATTTTTTTTTAAAAATTAAACTATTTTAAAATTAAAAATTATGAAAATTTCAAAAAAGAACCCCTTTTTTAAAATTTTTGTTTTTTTAAAAATTTGGGGTTTCCCATTGAATAAAAGATGTAATGGATGGATAGCTAATTCGTTTGCGCTTTATCTCTAAATTCTCTTTTTTAATAGCAGGAAATGCTAATGTGAATTAAAATACTCTTTTATTAATGACTTAAATATAATTTAACGGTCAGTCAATATTTTACAATTAAGAGTGGATAGAATATCATAAACAAATATGTTTATACTCAAAATTATAATCAAATTTATGCTTAAAGAGGGTTTTAAAATTTATAAAGGAAAGGAGAGTCTAAATAAATTATAGACAGCAGCTAATATAGAACCAAGGTTAATTTGTAAATTATTTTATCTATTCTTTATTAAATTCATTCTAAATTAGAGGGAAGAAAAATAAATATTTCTCCCGTACAAAAGATCAATCAGCATCTAATAAGCAATTAATCGATCTCCATTCAATAAAGAATGAAGGATGTCCTTAAAATATAATATAGATCGAGAGGATAATTATTTTTAATTATTTTAAATAATAAATTACTCACAAATGAATAAGTATAATGAACTTAGTTCAATAATTTTTTTTTGGCTTTACAGTAGCATCATATAATGAGATCATCAAATATTTTTCCTCCTCCTACTCTTTTTACTTTTATTTTTTTTTAAGTTAACCATTTTTATGATTAAATTGTTAACTTCGAGTGAGAGGATAATATTTTATTATACTTGATTATCCAATTCAGATATTAAAAACTAATTTCTAAGTTTAATTAATTTTAATAAATCTCAAATTTAACTTCCGAAGTTTTGTTATCTTTGATATCATAAAATATAGAAATTCATTATGATCTCTACATAATAATATTTATATATTCGATTTACTTCTATTTGATATCTGGATAGAAATTTCAATGAAAAAGAAATTAAATATTCATGTGATCCATTCACTCTAAATCTCATTTATTTTTATAACAATGTTATCACCTATTTTTATCTAGTTAAAAACTTGCTTTTCTTGATCGAATTAATTAGTTTATGTGACTTTCGAATATTCTATTTCATGATGACAGCAAGCATTTTAAAATTAGACATCATCCATTTCAAAGTAAGATAAGATTTCTAGTTCATCTTCTTCATCTCCAGCTTATTTTTCTTGCTCTAAGTAAATAATAGCCTTGAGATAAAGCTTTAATTTTTCAAATCCATTTAAATCTTTATTCTCCAAAAAAAAGAATTATGAAATGCGAATGTCAAGTCTACATCTACTATAGTTCACAAAAAAGTTGACAAAAAGATTTATTGAATTTTCATTTTTTAAAAAATCTAATTTCAAATTTTAAAGAAAAGAGATGTTCAGTTAAAAATAATCTTCTAACTTTTATTTTATTTTCCAATTAAAATATTTTGGAAGAGAGAAAACTAAAAATTTCAAAATTAATAAGATGAAAGTGAATAGCCTCAGAAAGTATTTATAGAGAGACAGCTAATGAGGATTTTTAGGAATATAGGTGAAATGTGATTATAAAAAATGCTGAAAACCTGATGATATTCATATCTGGCAAAAGTAATTAATGATCTAAACAGATAAAAGTCATTTAATATTTATTTTTTATCAATAAATTGAGTGTAAAAACTTTTGATATCTCAATTTTAATAAAATTTTGTATTATTCAATTATAAACTCAAATAATAAGAATCATGACGTGACACAAAAATCTTTGGGTAAGCTAGAGAGATTAACCGGCCATTATTATACTCCACCGTCACATTGTATTTATAGCCTTAGAGTATAGAGACATAATTGAAGTGTACTGCGAGACCCCTAAAGCCGCATGAGGAGAACACTGCACCTAATTTGGAACCTCTCACCCTAGATTATTGATCCTTCCTATTATAATTGTAAGGAAGGGGCACAAGGAGTAATGATCGGATCGCGATCGCAAAAGGAACTAATTATTCCTTCCTAAAGACTAATCAGCAACAGCTAAAGTTTTAATCTTCTCGTTTTCGAGTGAGAGTCAATAGCTAAAAAATGTTGTTAATGAGGATTCTATTGTATTGTGTTTTAAATTCACGTAATTCCTCCTTCCAAATAGGAGCAGCTGGTCACGGCAATATCTTAATCTCTTATTCAAATTTTGCCATAGCTTCAATATAAGTGATTGTGTTGTTTATACAATTTGATTCTATCCTTCACTTCTAAGTTTAGATTTGAGCTTAAAATATTGCTCTAACAAAACTTTATGTCTAAAATTTACGAAGAGATTTATTTAGCTCAGCTAGAATATTTCCAAATTTAAATCCTCTTGAAGACAAATGAAGAAAGGTACAATGTCTAAATGATTATTTTCATAAAACATTAGACTAAATTAATCTAGATTCTTTAAAAAAGGTTTTATTAAAGAATAAAAAAAATTATATTCCAAAAAGGACAGCTTTCTAGATACTAAAGAAAGTTTCTTCAAATTTGGAAAACTCTGTAAATACTTTTTAAATTCATTATAAGGAGAATTAAATGAAAAATAGAGTTTAGTATTAAATATTGATGAAAATATAATAATTTAGTTTTGTATATAATTAAAAGATTTGAAATGCCCTCAATTTTCATATGGTTAGGCTCAATTTAATGTTATAAGCTTCAAGGGATCATAATAAAAAAGCTCTAGTTATTATCTCTGTTGTGATAGCTAATAGGATTCTTATAAGATGAAAATCTTAGCAATATTCGATTGACTATCATACAATCTATAGCATTTATTTCTTTTCAACAGTCATTAAGTTTCACCTCATTCATTATAATTTTATAAACTGCATAATTTATTTAATCCTATACTATATTTCCGACAATTTCTGGGAAAAGCAATTATAAATGCTCAACACTGGGCATAGTCCCGAAATTAATCAAGCTCCAATTCGCAAAATCTTTATGGAGTCAATTTACTTAAAGATTCTTAATAGGAATTTCTTAAGTTACTATGATTGATTAAGAAGGTAATTCTTTTAGCAAAAAGCTCAAATATAATTATTAATAGAGTTTAATAATAATTTTATTATTATTTAGAATGAATTTCTCCTTAAAATAATAATTAAAGGGAATTAAAGGGTCCCCGCCATAAATAAGATAAGTCGTGACTTCAATGAATTTGCTGGGACGGACTTATCTGACGCACAAAAACCTACCACCCGAATAGGGATATTAAACACGCGGCACCCCTGCCACTTCACATTCTGAGCAGAAGGCCCAGGCTTCTGCGTACTATCCTACAAAACCTAAAAAAAAAAACTAAAAGGAGAAAAAAAATCAGGTAGCTTCAGACCGAGAGAAAGTTGCTACTCAGTAGCGTCTGGCTTCGCTGTCCAGCTGCCTGCATGACTGATTGTTTGCCCATAGATCACATCTCTCTACGCCTACAAGGATTAGGAGGGAGAGTGGGAACCACTCACCTTTGATTATCTCTCCAGTAAGCTGCTATAACCACCTTACCCAAGGCTTCAGCTGCCATTATCCCTTGCCTCATTTAAGCACTCACCCACGAGCCAACGGAAAACCAAACCAGAGAGCCTTCAGGGAAAGGGCGACCGGTGCCAAGTGCCATTGGGGTGCGTCCTGAATTTTAACTTTATAATTTAATACTCTCTCCTTAAAATAGAATCTTTCATTTTTGCAAATTATATTTTAAATTTATCTTTCTAAAAACTTAGAGCAAACATTAGAATAATCATCAAGCAGGAGTTTAATTTTACATCTATTCTTTGACGCCATATTCTATTTTTCTTATAAAAAATGATATGTGCTTTAAAGTTATCATTTTTAATCTTAAATTCAGGATAGTAGTAAAGTTTTTTATTTATAACAGTTATCTTTGAAGATTGATTTCTCAAAAGGCAATTACTTAAAACTTAGCTTTCAAAAGACATATTATTTGCTTCTTTTAATACTTTTGATGAAATTCAACTACTTTGAATTTTTAAAATTTAAATGTGGGTGGTAGCTATGTTGAACGAATTTTCAGAAAGATAATAAAAATCATTTTTTAATTAAAAATAATTTGCAATAGTCTTTCTAAGATTGAATCTATCTCCTATATTATACCTTATTGCCTACAACTTTATCATTGAAGAAATTATTAACAAACTATTGAAAACGTTTTCCATAAGAAAAACCATATTCTAGCTACAGAGAGTTAATTCGTAAAAATATTATTAATATCAATCTTCTTGGAGATGATCAGCATAAAAGCTTTCATCACTCAGAGAATTACATAATACCTCCCTTTTTATTTTAAGTCAAATGTAGCTTCTTAAAGATCCATGTCCAAATTTCAGAGGATAGAAAATTGGATGGTATTAGAGCTGTAAGTATATAGCTTTAGCAAAAATTATTAAGAGAATAAGAAATGATCAAATCAGTCTTAATTTTAAGGAGAGGGATTATTTTCTTTGGATTAAAAAAACTTTAAAATTATCAAAAGTTTATTTTGTGTGTTTTGAGTAATATTTTAGATAGAAATATTGTTGAGAAAATTATTTATTTTAATTTATTAGGATAGGCCCTTAAGTAATCTTTATATTCATTAAATTATTTTTAATCACAATAATTAATCATTTAACTTATAAAACTTCTTAAAGATGTGGTAATTAGATACTTAAGTAGTTGAAATTAATTCGATGCAATTGCCTTAAAACTATTTATAATTTTGTTAAATACAATTAATTTTATCCTATTAATTATTTAAAATATTATTCATTTATTCAAGCTAAAACATTTGATAATCTATTTCTGATCAAATTAATCCTCAAATTCTATTTTTAGACTAACTAATGAATTATTTATTTCCATTATCTTAGGAAAATATTCAATAGGATATTTCTTTTTGCAAAATCTTTTGAAGTTCATTGCCATCTAAATTAAACTTATGGCTCACAATTAAATTATGATTCTAAGACAATCTCAAATTATAAATAACTTTAGCATTTGAAATATTACAAATTTTAGTCAGGAAGGAAGTTAAGCCCTATCCCAATAAAGTTTTTTAAAGAAAATTCTCATCTAATAGGAAGATTAGTCAAAATATTAAGAATTATTACTAAGATAGAAATTATATTTTCATATTATTTTAGTTTATATAAAATAGGTTTTATTTTTTATAAATAGATTTGCTCTCCCTTTTTTAAGTCGGCTAAACGAAATATATTATGATGGTTAAGGAATCTTTTTGAATATTCCAGTTCTTTAAAATTTTAGTTTATCTGCAGCCAATATAAACTAAGCAAATACAGATAGAATTTTTTTGTTAAAATAAATTAAACTTATTCAGCAGCATTGATTATAATTCTAGTTAGTCTATCTTTCAAATAAAGCTGAGAAATTAAATTCAACTTATTTATTAAATTTGGTCGACTTATCTATTATTTAATTATGACATAAAAATTAAAAATCCCTGTATGTTTTAGACCGAAAGCTTTCCATAGTAAGGATCGTAATCCAAGAGAATTCTTCTTTGAAAACCTTTATTTAACTAATTAAGATTTGATTCTGACTCTGAACTACTTTAGAGAAATCAAATAATTGACTAATCGATTTTAGGCAATAGCTTAAAATCTTTAGTTTTATAAAAAGTCCATTTAGATTATTATTTATAATATCCAATTATTAAGCATTTTTGTGAGCCCGATTTTGAGCTCAAAACCATGATTAGTGTCGAGGGAATTTATATAACGAGCGGTGGTGGGCCAGAAGCGAGGTTGAAAACTGGCCGGTCCCGGGGGCTCCGGGAAGATGTAGTACTCGAGCGTGGACCGTGGCTCCCTTAAATGTCGCTACACCTCAGAGAGGTGGTAATTAGATTCTATCGAAAGAATGGGTCAAAAGTCGCCGCTCTGACGCGCTGAGCTACTTGTGGATTGTGCAAGATAATTGCCACTCAAGACGAGTGGACACGCAATGTGATCTCCAATTTCTTGGAGCGTAGGCGATAAATGACATCAGCAAGCGGCAGCGTGTAGTTAGTCTCATACGTGGCCAGTTGGTGCAAAGAAGTCCTTTTAATTTTAGCGCACGACAGGTGCTAGCAGAGTCTAGTGTTTGTCATCTCGAGGTATTCTTCCCAGTATCCCTTACCTCAGCCTAAGTATCGAAATGTCTAACGAAGTCCAATGTTCGTTTCCGTTGATCGAAACCTTGACGGTGTCATCTACATATCCTTTTAATTTTGATTCAATAACGTAATAAATTTGGCAGAAAAATCTTACCGACTAAAAAATAATTATTATGGTCGATCTTAGAAGAGCTTTGAATATTTAGTTACTTAAACTTAGTCAATGCAATGATGACAAATGAGTGAGCATACACTAAGCTAAGTATAATAGAAACAAGAGAGATAATGATCTCTCCAGCGAAAGTTTTTAAATAGGGTCCATTTAAATCTAATCAGAGTGAGGGACGATAACGAACAGGATAAATTACTCAGAGCAGTTGACTCAATCTGTTTGAATAAAAACCACCTAGATCCATTTGACTGCCTTAGCTCTATTTATACTTAATGAACAATAATTATCTATCAGAAGTCAACATTCCAATTGAGCATCAATTTTAATGCGTCACCATTGTCTTAATAACAAATTTAGCCGAATCAAGTTATTAATTGGCGCTCTCATAGATCGAAGGCAGACGAGAGGCTTAAACGGTTGAGTTAAGGTTTTACATTTTCAAAGATACAATCGAGCACGAGAATGTATATCTTACTAAATTTTACGTTTTTGAGATTCACTTGCATCACTCAGTAGACTAAGGAGAGTGTTCTCATAGTGACACTCAGGGTGCTCCGAAGGGAGGGCTAACATTGATTTTTCAGTTACTCACCGTCATCAGCCCAATTGCATGTTAGGACGGTAATCACCGCTCGGGTCCTAATAAAGCTAATATAAATATTGAGACATGTAAGGAGCTGGACTGGAAGAGTCATAACTGAGATTAAATCGACGGGATAGTGATAATTTTAATAATAGGAGTGCTCCTTTAATGGTCTAGCTTAATAGGGGCTACTGGGCTCAGCTCTCAGTGGCCTCCGTATTAGGGGGGTGCAGGTGACTACGCCAGAGTCATCATCGATGGGCCTATGTCTGTATGGTGTGGGGTCTATCTACTAGATTATCTCTGGTTCCGGTTCACGTTGGTGCTCAATTCACAGCTGCAGGGACCTTCTAAAAACACTGGAATACGATCAAAGTGGCAGAATGTGGACCAACCTTTGCCGACATATATACCCTATCCTTATTTAATTAATTTATTAGGAGCAGGTAAATGGCTTCCGAACAAATTATATATAGGGCGTGATGTCCAGCTGCCAATCGTCCTTGTCGTATCACTGAGCCGTGGCTCGACATCACTTCTCTTCCAAGGTCTTGGCCTCACCAAAATATGTGGAATTCTTTGCATTTTGTGACAGTCAGCAATCCTTTGCCCAATTTCCGCAGGTCTATCGGAGAAAACTAAGCTGGAGCGTGTTTCGTATTATGGTTCCATTCTGTATAGGACAATCGTCCATCAGAGCGGGGATAGGTGTGGCACTGCGGAAAGTGCTAAGAGTTGAAACACTATACAGTCAGTTCAAGGTGTGGCTGGTCATTCTTCTGAGATTCTGTGGAGGTCGCAGCACATTTACTAAGCAAGAAGAATCGACACTAATTATTTATGTCGATTTTCTCCTCTCTAGCTAGCTGTATAAGATAAACCAAGGCCTTAACAGTTTGCTTTGCGCATTTGTCTTTCTCCACTATTTGTGTGTACAATTTATGAGATCCAATATCACCTACTCTTATCTTTTGTATAGAATCATCGGTGAGCAGATTTGAATCAACCACAGTTTCTTGGTCGAATGGACAAGGTACACATAATATCGCTCCCGCACATCAATTGAAATATAAGGCACACAAGTGAAAATAAGTTGTAGTATAAGTATAATCTGATTCCTTTGTTTAAGAGTCGGTCTAATACTTTTGGAGTAAGTTGACGATAGCGTCCCAGAAATCAGGGCGGGAGTGTGCAGAACGGCGAAAAACTACTTACGGGTCCGTCTAAGATACAATGAGCAGCTAAAATGATGATTTGGGTCCAGGCCTACTCTCTCAGTGCTCGCCGTGCGAGGTGTCCTTGCATCCTTTGAACTCTAGCGAGGGTGCTATGGTATGTAGATTGACGTTGAACAACCTTAACCGAGTAAGTTAGATTGGCCATGTCGTTCATGGTTCTCGGCAGGCGTCCGCTTCTCGAACAGATCAACTTCATCGCAAAATACTGGTTGAGATCGCATCGATCGCTGGCAACTTCAGAATGGAATAATCGCCAAAACCCCATAATATGAGTAAGAAAGTGTAAAATAAGTTGTGTTATTGACGAGAAAAAAGTTCTGAGATTTCTTTATTAACCTACTTTGTAGCCACATGATGCTATATCCCACCGTTTTAACCCTCGTAAATAACAGGCATTCTCTAAAGTTCTCTAGGGACAGGTGCTGTCTCGACGTGTCTCTGATTCTCTGAATACTCTATATCTTACATACCACCTTTAAGCGTGATTGCTCTTATGCACTCAGATAAAGTAGTAGTGGTTATGGTTTTCCATTTGAGGTGGTAGTCGCCTTGGATTCCATTCTTTACTTGGATTGCTTTATCTAACCTGTTTTTCGAAGAGGTACAGCTCTGAAATAGCCCTTTGTGCTTATTCTCTTACAATTGTGGTTGACGGCCTCCTTGTTGGTCGCAGTTATATCTAGGATCACTCCGTGCGAGGCTCCTTCTCACGAGTAAGATAAGTCACACTTCCTGTCATGGGTCTTCACGGTAGATCCGCACGTTCAGAGTACATGAGTGTGAGCTCAAAACTGGACTGCAGGAAACCACACATGGGTGCCGGACTTGCACTGTGAACGAGTGTTTGACGCTCCAAGGTCTGTCTTCATGGGAGAGCTCGCACATGCTGGCAGTTCGCCGTGATCAATTCTGATAGCTGCCTCCCAATCGCAGTTTGTACTCTTTCGTTACATACTCAGTTTTGAAGCCACGCTATATGCATCTATGGGTGCTCGGGCCTTCCTGGAGTGGGTTCAATCTTATGTTTATCATGATGCCTGTGTGACTGGCCGGCTCTTGGAGGATCGTCCTGGGCACTGGAATACAAAAACTCAGGATACACAACTGCCATCAGAACTCCTGATTACGAGGAGGTCAGTGAAGAATACTTGTCGCCCTTGCCCCAGGTAAGCTAAAGTCACTCTGGTATGCGGGCCTCGGGTCTGAAGAAATCAATTGGTTCTCCTGTGAGCTGTGAAATGCGTCTCGCCACAGTTTACGGAAAGACGCTCTACTGCACGCGATGCTAATTGATCCCTATGGATCGATAAGAACACAACCAGCAGACGTGAGAGCCATCCTGTACTTCAAGTGAAGGTTTCGGCTTGTCCCTCGCTTCTCCGTGCACTCAAGCGAGCTTGTCCAGTGGCTATGCCTCGTGTCCGTCGGAGAGCGGCTCAGGAGCCTTTCTCCTTTGCTTCCGTGCTTTTACAAGGTATACCTGTTTCCGGCCGGTAGAGGGAGAAGATCTGGCGTGTGTAATTCCATACTTTTGGCCTTCCAGGTATGATTCTTCTCGCTTCGCTACCTTCTCGCTTCGCAGCAGCGAGCGCGTGGATGGTAATGGGCCCTGAGAACAGCAGACTCTCTCTTCTCCTCAAAGAGTTGCACAACTCTTTGCTGAGAGCGCATGCGCGAGGGTCTATGCTTGTCGGACGCTGCGTGAGCGTCAAACGTGCCGTGCCTCACTGACTACGACCTCACGTCGAATGGCCCAGTAGCCAGGGATCTGGAAGCGCGTGTTCGTTGATTCTAGTGAGAATCTGTCACTATGTGGCCCGTGTCCTCCTGTGTCTCTCTCGGCCTTGCCTCCGCTCTCTGTTACCTTTGGACAACTGTGGTGCACCAGGGGTATCGTGGCGAGTATCTTTGAACCCTCTTTAGCTGGGCAACTCACTTCTTTCACTATAGCTCTGTACTTATCATCGCTGCATACTTACTGAGAGTCACAGCATCGCTGCTGTGCTTCAATGCCAAATGTGGTTCTCCTTCGAGCCGGAAAGTGCCTAGTGGCACGAGTGCGTAGCTCGAAACGCAGTAGAGCAGATCCACATGTCTTTCGCTTGCGAACAGTCCTTGAGGCAAGGACTACGGACCGGTCACCACATGTGTCTCAATCGCTTCATGCGGTTACCTTTGACTCTCGAATGTATGACCGGTGCGTTGGTACTTGTAGTGGACTTCCTTGAACTCCGCTGCGCGGTCTGATGGGTGGATGGGCTGCGGAGACCTCACGATCGTAGACGACATTGTTCGGATTGACATTGTAGCTCCGGCCATTTCGAGAACAGCGCACGACTGGAAGTGTCTACTTCTCTCTCAATCGGTCGATTCTCTCCAGGGCGCTGCCACCACGAAGCGCGACCGACACGAGGCGAGCCGGACGATGCAAGCCAGTGTCTGAGGGTATTCTCGCGGTCGAATGAAACATAGCGATTTAGCGTTGGAGACTGTCTCTCCCTCTTCAGCGCACCTGTTGAGCAGCCTCTTCTCAGGCTGCCTGCTCGAAAAATCGCCACGCGTGCTATCTTGTGGGTGCCCTGCTCGACAGCACGACAGTGCGCTCTATAGTCGAGCAGAGAATACGAGAGGATGCTGACATTTGCTGCGAAGCTCAAGTTTCAGAGATACTCGGCGACCGTCCTCTCTGTGTGGACACTTAGGTGCGCACCAGGACAGCATCCGCAACGTGTGCTATTGGTTCGGCTGTTCCGAACATTAGTTTAGGCTTGTGCTGATTTGCCGCTAAGCTTGGCTCACGTGTCCCACCTGCTCTGCATCTCCTTAGCAGGATTAGCGTAGTCAGGCGTTGAATAATCTTGCGCCGCGGCACACCGGCCATCTATGGAGAATGTTACAACAGTCTCTTATCACAGATTAGCACATGCAGCACGAGCTTATCAATTATTTCGGAGTCGCTAGCATGTCTAATGGCCGGACTAAGTGCTGAGCAGATCGTTGACCCGTTCACTAGAATTGCCATGGCGTATTGAGCCGAGTAGTAGAGAGCTGCCAGTGAAAAAAGAATGTACCATGTTATTCGATGCTCCATCGTTGCCGACGGCCCTTTCTCGTGCATTCTCTTTATCTTATTTATTATAGATAGTCTTCCCGAGAGTGCGCCGCCCAATCTTCGCCTTTATCGTCCTGGTTCAAAAGGTCGCTTTGGCTTCATCATAATTGCCACGATTAAGGCTTCACCTTCAATATAAGGGGCGGCTGCTCTGGGTAGTAAGCGGGAATTAACAGCATCAATAATAGTTTCATTGTCGATACGTCATCTCGTTGGCACCATGTTAGTAACGTCGACGTTCACGAAAGGCTTAAAAATAAGGCTGCTACTAATTTCATTGCCAACGCGATGAACCTGCTACTAATTAAGTTGGCGCAGACTTGTGGCTTAAGTGAATATGGGGCTACTTGAACAGAATGGTTTACACAGAGTTTAAAGTATCACGGCGGATTCATCGATGCTCCCAGTTATTATGGTGCTTAGAGTAGTGGAGCCCCACCGGATTGACTAAAAGAATGGAGCTCCATCTTCCACACTTCTTCGTCAGCGTGACTGTCACAGCTCGTTAGGGCGACTCCATAGCTAAGCATCTGATCTTATTTCGGAGCCTGTGCCAATCTATCCTACAATCATGATCTCACTAAGTTATACCTTCTATGTAAGCACATATTTTATTCTTGCTTGCCCGGTAATGTAGAATCATATAGACAATACGATACTCTTAGGATGTATTGTCGCCAAATAGACGAACCGATGTGAGCTGACGAGCAAGACTAAGCGCGCTGGAAAGCCTGCGCAAAACCAGTCGAAGGTGTGTCAGAGGCTGTGATTAACGCAACGCTCGAGAGGTACGGCAAAGACGGGTTGGACGCGGGCAACCGAGGAGTTCTGGGAAGGCAAGGGAAGAGCTTGGTTGTGACTCAGGCTACTGATCGACTATTTGAGAAGGTAATCGAAGAGCGCTGGATCGCACAATAGCGAGTAAAGACGAATTCAGTATCTCTGAGGGATTGTTGGTTTTGCGGTCTCTGGGAGGCTCAGTGGACAAGTCGTCGTATCAGCGCCACTACAAGGAGGGTCGTCCGTCGTGCGGTTTTGTCCAGCAAGACGAAGTGAGTCATGTCGGGTGTGATTGAGCAAGAAACGAGTGCATCAGACTCATTCAAGAGCACAAATTCGCGCCACTGGGTGAACATGATGAGAGATTCGCCCTCACAACTAGTGCAACTGAGCTCATCAGGTTACAACTAATTATGTATCGCTGAACCGCTATCGTACCTGGGTAGTACTCGTGAGGTTGGCCTACATTTATCCCTTCTCTATACAGGAACTGGAACTTCTCAATCACACGCTTGTCTTAGAGAGCACCCTGTAAGGCGTGTGGGTCTGATATTTTGGCTCTGTTTCTGCATTGAAGCTAGAGGTGATGGCGGTCTGGGACTCGCGAGGTTTTCAATATTCTCAAACGAGAGGTCTTTCAGGACGATGCAACTACGAGAGAGAGAGCGGCTAGGCAGCTGAGCCTGAGGAGAACTGAGCCTAGAGAGGAGGAGCCAAGTCGACTAGTTCTATACCAGCGACGAATGTGTTTGAGCAGCTCTGACTCAGCATTGTTAATCCCTACGTATCTCTAGTAAGTTTGTGACGAGTTTGCACTGTGTGAGGAGCAAATCTGGGGGGCACTGGCACTGAGCTTTAGGATGAAGGAGAGACGCCAAACGCTACATCTCCCAGACAGCACGGAAGTAAAATAAAAAGCCAGAGCGTGAGCTAAGCGCTCTATGCGGAATCGTCAATCAAATCTCAGCTAGAGGTACGACGAATGGCCAGATTCGGGTCGTCAGGGGGTTCGGGAATGGGATGACGGGGTACAGTCTGAGGCTGGCCATCCTTTGGCTGTGTCCGCACACAGACCTCACCTGGCAGAAGCGGACGCCAAACGGACACCTCTATAAGCAAGATCACCTTCTTTACCCAGATAATCACATCAGCAAGGGGGTGATAGTGACGTCGTTCGAGTCTTTTGTATAAGTGTAACGACTCATTGACACCTGTATAAAATGACTTTCGGTATGCCTAGCAGTGTCTCGCGTAGGCTGTCGTAGGAACGTCTCACCGTCTTCGGCCATAACCTTTGTCTTCTCTTCTTCCACTCTCTTACACACTCACTATTAAATCCTCTGTATCGATAGCTTATCATAACTGGCATCAGAAGTGATAGGACCACCGTCGGTTCCTCTGGGGGGCGAAACCCGGGGCGCCGGAGGAGGTGCCGGGAGGATTTTTTCGTGGCCACTTGTTGTATTGAAAATTTCATTCTATAGAGCACTGGAACTCGTGGCGTGAGGGCGGAATTCAAGCGTGCCGCAGGGCGCCTGCTCGCAAAAAAGGTGCCGCCGCGCCCGGCCTGCGCGCCGCCAAGCAGGCGATCCGGGAGAAAACGTGATGCCGGGGTGCGCCTACCGGCTTCCTCGTGCGGCCCGGGCAGACCACCACGTACCGCCCAACAATGGGCTGGCGCCCCAACCAATGGAGGCGCCGCGCCGGAATGACGCAAGCCACCGCCAAAGCCTCGACACGCGCCACTGGAGCCCGCCATGACCTCACACGCCATCCTTCCCTGGGCCGACGCGCTGGTGACCGACCAGCGCCTGCCTTTCGACGGCTTTCGCATCGAGAACTCGCACGCAGACTCTGCCTTCATATGTGTTCGCTACTCAACTGATGAGCATTCGCCAGATAAACACACTCCTCATGCACGGGCGTGCAGATGCTGTGCTCGTGAGTGAGTCAGGAACATGATGTGAGAGAGTACAGGAGTGATGTTCAAGCCTACGGCACTCAAAGGGTTGATCGCTTGTCTGTAGCTATCCTCTTGTGCTCTAGAGGTTAATCGGTTGACTTGATCCGAACGGAGATTGGAGACACAGTTCCTCACCGTGTGTGAGGTGCC
The DNA here is from genome assembly GCA_027382625.1 of Tetmemena sp. SeJ-2015. NCBI lineage: Eukaryota > Ciliophora > Spirotrichea > Sporadotrichida > Oxytrichidae > Tetmemena > Tetmemena sp. SeJ-2015. The sequence continues at coordinate 37,650 of JAJKFJ010022760.1, read as the reverse complement.
GTTCGGTGCTCTGATGCTTGCATAGGTATGGGAAACGCTAACGACTTGATCCGCTCTTGACCCTCGCGCCCTTGAGTCGGCGCGCTTGATAGAGCGAGGATGATCGCGCGGATAAGACTCATAAAGAAGCACTGGGCTCCCACTTGGCTGCAATTCCTGCCGAAGATAACGCACTGATTGTACGTTGAGTGAGTTTTGGGTGAGCGGCGCCCAGGGAATCCGAGAGGGCGCTCAGACCGCCTGCACCGCAGCCATTTTCGTACCGTGAGAGACTTCGTAATAGCATGTGAGTCGCCGTGTTCGTGTCTGGTACCCAACATTTCGCTCTGCATCGAAGTGGTGTGTGTGTGCAAACACAGCGCTTCGTCAACGCCACAAAGTAACAAGACTGTGCCACGCCTAATCACGTCATCCACGACTAGACAGATCAGGCGCCACCCTAGTGTAAATATATTTCAGATTAATTATAATAAAGAATTCGGCATTAGTGGGAAGTCTATAACCGCTTGCAGCGGGCACTTCAGACATACCTCGATTCAAGTTTTGTAGCGTTATGCCATTTCAACGATGAGGAGTGCTTTGCTGCTCACACGTCTTACGGCGAGCGAGATTTCGTTGGAGAATAAGAACAGTTGAGGACACTATTTTCGTAGTGAGAGACTGCTTGCGCGCAGTACTTGGCGGGCCCGCTCACAACCCATGAAGTGGCCGCTGTAGTGCGCCGAGAGAGTTAAGTGAGGGATCACCAAATTCAATAAGGTCTCGCGATGTTGCACATCTATACCGACATACTAGAGAGTGGCGATGCCAGGAATCGGGAGAACGTGTCGAAGCGACCCGCTCCTACATCACACTTGGCCGTGATCAACCGTGTGTCTCATCTGCAAAGCAACTTTCAAATTCGAGAGTATATAGTTTGCGCTGGGCCTCTCAACATTTTTGCGATGGAGTTGATGTTTGAAACTGGCTATTACTACTGATATAGTTGACGAATTAGTTCTTTTGAAGTCAAAAATGAAATATTTTTCAAAATTTAGTTTATTTTGTGAGTAATTTCGCGATTTGACTCGCATGATTATAAGTATTAATAAAGAAATTAATTAAACACATATTTTCACTTTCTTATCATATTAATGGGTTTTGATATACTCTCGCATTTTGAAAGTTGCTTTGCAGATAAGAAAGTTAGGAGTTGCAGCTGTTCCTCATCGCACTTAGTTTCAAAGATGTGGGCACATCAATTATTTGAGATTGGGAGTCTCAAACTCTTCGCACTAAGCGCAACTTCAGTTTGGAGTGGCGCGCGAAGGATCTTCAGTAGATAGTAATGGGTCTTATATTGATCGGAGAGCAGTCCTAACTGTAGACTGGGTAGCAAACACTATCGTATATGCATAGACTAGACGAACAGCTGTAGCACTCAGTACCGTAGAAGCGCGCCTTATCGCCGACCATCTCTCACTTAGATGACCATTTTATTACACGCATAAAAAAGTACTTGAAATATTATTACCGGCCATAGCGGTGCTCAGTGATGTGGAAAGGGCGAGTTGCGGCCCTGCGTGAAGTTTCGTGAAGTGGGATATTCAGCTTCACCCCACAGGGCCCACCATGGCAGGGTCTAAGCACCAATCAGCATGAAATTTGGCCATGACAGATGTAGAGCGAGGCGATCAGCCGCCCACGACCACGACGGCGAGGTCGAGAACAGCTGTGCTGGAGACAGCTGTGTTCACACAGCACGTGGCGTATTCATGAGAAGCCGTAGTTTTCTGGGAAGGAGGTCTGGGTACACCAGCAGGAAGAGCACGAGGCCTAGTCATAGTAAGTTCTGTGAAACCCGGAGTAGAGAGAGTAAAATATAGCCTACACACAAAATGCGTTACGTTGCAGGCAATCAGCAAGAGACGACGTGCAGGGCTTAGAAAGCTTTAATGTCCTGTGCATCCCCTGCAGCTTGGCGTTACACCTCAAGCGAGATGCAGTACTGTTGGTGAGCGGTTGTTATGGCCGCCTCGTTCCCATTCAGAAAGTCAGGCCCACGAGAAGATAACGACGACTCGTGCGTGGAGAATCTGTGCTCACCTCCGTTGACAACCTAGCGTTACGAGCTAGACATTATTAGGAAGCGAAGAAAGAAGGAAATAACGCGGTGAGTTGAATTCATCACGTTCCTCCGTTTCGTTTTATAATGTCTTCCTTGAGTCTTCGCCAAGAATTGCACGTATCGGCTTATTTTCGGGGAGCTATATTAGCTCAGGAAGAATGTGAGTCGGTTAGAAAGTCGGACACTTACGTGAATGATGCCAAGTGCTCGGCTCAATACCTGGAGTGGGCATGGATATTGAACGGCCTAGTACGATGACGAGGGATTCGGGCGGTATGACCTAGTGAAGCTGGTATCGTAAGGAGAGTGGATAGATGAGAAGAACCACACAATATGGCGGGGATCGAGTTTGACCTGCTTCCCCGAGTCGCGAGATAGGTTGCGTCATCAAGGTAGGGACGAATCGAATATTTACGGCACAAATCACATATTAAGCTGTGTTTAACACTTACACTGATCTTATGCTCCGCACTTTATAGTCGCGTATCTGGAAGAAGGCGCATTTTAGAGGTTTCCGTTTTCTCTCTTACCAGTCGACTTGGGGGCACGATGGACCATCACGGATCTTTCTCCATCCTCTTCGAAACTGCTCCCCGCATCTATGTGCATTCTCGTGTCCTTATCGGTTGTACTATCACGTGAGGTGGACCGCTGTAGACCTAGGACCTCGAGATGCCCTTGTATTTGAGCCCCGTGCCCTGAACACCTACCTTTGCTCTACCTCGCTGGCTCAACGTTGAAAGTCAGATATTGCCAGTGCCAGTTGTAACTCTTACACCATGTCTCTAAACAGTCTAATAACTTTAACTAGGAGGAGAGTAGAGGTGATAGCTCCTCTGAAGCGCTCGCCCTAAACAGTCCTATATCAGGTCCGATGAATACAATATCTTGCTTCTCTTGTAGAGGACTCGTTCTCACGACTCTACTTAAGACAAAACTCTTCGCTGTGCGCATTCGGTATCATCGAAGGTGCATCTCTTCCTTGAAGGTTGCACAGTGAGCCTGCCAAAAACGGCGTCACAGAGTAGCGCCAGGGACGCACCAAAGAACGAACCATTCGTTCTGGCAAACAGTCTGTTTGAGGCCAGTTGCCTATCGCTTGTTAGGAGCGAGAGTCAGGAGCGCACTACCTCTCCCCGGTCCATGCACTTCATTTCTGTCATTCGCTTTACCTCTACCGGTAGGTTAGAAGGTCCAGTTGACTGAGAATCTCAGGATAAGCGATTTTAGGGAATAGTCCATTGACACATTGTTACTCTTACTCGAGCACGTGTGTGTTGAAGCTTTGGCTTCTCTCATCTAGCAAAAGGATATTGCTTATGCGGGAGACGAGATCCGGGACTTTGTTGCCATACATTGTTCGGCGGACCACATAGGGGAGAGACCGAATCCACTGAAGCGTGAACACATACATGATATGGGTGTGTACTCCGATATGAGGTAGACGCTCGTGTGTGACCGCCACTGTGACAGTGAAGCCGGTGATAGGGGTACCTGTAAGGGTCTTCCGCTTGGGTCTCCAGGAACCTGATTGGCTCCGCGCAATCTGCCTACCCTTGAGCCGCTTCGCACTCTTAGGAATCTTTGGCTCCCGCATCTCTCATTCTCGGATTCTAACGTGTGTCTTCCCAACATCTTGCTCTGTGACCGTGTAACACTGCGCGCAGTCGTGAGTCGTTTCTTTGGCACTAATACTGTAAAATCGCCTCACAGAGGCGTGTATTTTGAATTTGCATCTCAGAATAATATTTTGTAACAGAGGCTGTAATATATGAGGTTGAAGGGTGCAGATGCTCCTCGTCTCAGTGGAACACATGTAACGATTCGTCTCATGTCAACGATTATAAGACGTGGAGCCCCATTGTAGCATACTGATACAGGTCAATGCGTGTGATTAGAAACTATATGTATAGCTATCTGCAGATCCCGAGTGTTTAACGGGGTAGAACTTTGACTAAGACATTCTCTCACCTTAAGGAGCTTTGTGCAATAACTTATAAAAGATATTAGCGGAACATTTTATGTACAAATCAGCCACCTCGCTTACATTGTTGCAGTATCTTTATCTGCTTATACGTGCAGAGCCGACCGATGCCCTGTGGAATGGAGTTATTTGCCTATAAATGCCGATTTGACGACTAAGGGAATCCAATCAATCTAGATCCATATGGAGGCTAGTCCTACTTAGTAGGGAAGAGCCCGAGAGAAAACTTTGACTCCTTTCTAAACGGGATTATCATAATTTTCATAGTGCTCATTGGAGATGTAAGAAGCATCAGCAATCTTTGTTGTTTAACTTACTTGTTTGTAGAACTGGAATACAATAATGTACAACTACGTGCGAGCAGTGGGACTTGCATCTTGCTTGTTCTTCATCTTTCTCGTGATCCTTGGTAAATTTATTCTGATGAATCTGTTCTTGGCTATCCTTTTGCGAAACTTTGGGGATGATGAGCTCCGCAAGACTGATGAATCCAGTGGCATAGAGATAAGTAAGTTTATTAGCTAGCTAGTATTTTCTCAATTAATCTTTTGTAGCAATCTTGGAAAAAGTCAAAAGGAAACTCTCAGATATTAAAAGTATCAATGTTGATGATGTTAGCTTTATTAAGATTTTTTCGGGAAGATATCTCTCAAACTACTAGAATGATGCCCATCACCCCAAAGTAGTCTGATTACGACACGGGCAAGTCCAGTTAAAATCCCTTTAAAAGCCTTGAATACACTAGCCAAATGGATTTAATCTCAGAAAGTGGGCCTCAAAACTTCGAACAAGCAGCCATCAAAACACTACACTATTTATTATCTGCAATTTAAACACAGAGCTTGTGGTCTAAAACTCTGAGGAAGCTTGACTCGATGGGAAGTGAGCCATTTTAGATTTCTTAGGGCGAAGATCAACACCTGGACTAACTTCACTCAAGAAGAGAGTTAATTGATAGACCTATAGAAGAAGTAAAAGAAAACGACAGCTCCTTTTCAAGCAGTGAGGAGTAAGAATAGCAGAGTAATGAACAAAGATTCAAAGATAGAGATAGGGAGAATATAGCCATACCAATTTAATTAGAGGCTTAGGAAAATTTTTCTTTTTCTCAATTGATGAAGAAGCTGATGGAATGACCTCTAAAAATGAAGACCTAAAAAATAGAAATAACACAGCAGGTGAAAACTAACAAAGCTAGTATTTGAACTCGCTAGAAAGAATTTAGAGATCTTACAAGGAGAAATTACAAGGCTTAGAGGAGAATAGAAAGAAAAGGAAGAGCATTTATGTGTCAAAGATAGGCCACTCTAATGAAATGTATAAGATGCATTCAAAGAAATTCAGCTCTTGGATCAATCCATTCACTCTTGAGAAGAGAAGTTTGTTCTTAAATTAAAATAAAGCTAAAAAAATCGATTAACTTAGAGCTGTAGTTTATTTGGAAGGAAAAATAAGCTCAGAAACTATGCTGCAATAGTGAATAATCATAAATTGTTTGACCCTTTCATTCTCTTTATGATAGCTCTTTCTACTATTACACTGGCTCTCGATAATCCCTTGAATGACCCTAAGGGAAATCTCACCTATTTCTTATCTTACTTTGATATAGCTTTCACTATCGCTTTTGGAATTGAGTTCTTAATTAAGATTGTTACGCATGGCTTTGCAATTAATATTCTTGAAAATGAAGAAAGTATATTCAATTAACGGAAGCTAATCTTATATAAGAAACCCATGGAACATACTTGATTTTGTGATTCTTGCTTTTTCCGTAATTTATCCTTTTGTTAATCTGAATTGGCTCTTAGATGATTTCAATATTCCCAAACGGTGTGATTGACTTCAAGTTCATGAAAGCCATAAGACTATTGAGAGTAGTGCGACCCCTTCGAGTAATTTCAAGAAACTAAGGTTAAATTTAAATTGGAAAGGTTTGAAGGTAAATTTCTTAGTGAGTGCTTAAATCATCTTATAGATAGCTGTGCTCTCTTTGCTGAACTCTATCTTAGGTATTTTCCATGTGTTCACAATCAGTCTGCTCTTCTTTCTCTTATTTGGGATCTTTGGAATAAACTACTTCAAAGGATAGTTCTTCTTTTGCTAGACTAGCGCCATAAGCTTTGCTGAGTAATTGGTCATATGGGATAAAGTGGAGTTGTTTAAGCTCAGGAGGGGAGTGGGTTAGACTCGATCATAACTTCGACAACATTTTCAACTCAATTAAAACCCTCTTTGAAATGTCTACAACTGAAGGGTGGGAGGATGTCATGAACGCAGGCATAGATTCAAATGGTATTGACCTAAGCTCCAGTTCCCAATAACAAACCACTCTGGAGTCTTTTCTTTAAAATAAGCAGTTTATTCATATCAATTCATCAATTATAATGACCAGTGTAAGTTTAAATGAGAGAAATATTTCTTTATGGTATTTATTCTGTTTGGATCACTGTTTATCATGAATCTCTTTGTGGGAGTCGTTATAAATGCCTTCAATGCGGAAAGGGAAAAACTTGGAAAGAATCATGTACTATCTGTGTTTTAAAAACAGTGGATACTAATATTTAGATATCCTGCCTGAGAGTCAAGCCAATCATTAAGCAAGAGAAGATCTTGCCAAAAATTTAATTTGATTTATATCTACAAGAATAGATTCCGCAACTTCATAAGCTACCTCACCTATTCCTCAAATGCATTCGAGCAGGGCATTCTTATTTGCATCATACTCAACACTAACTCTTAAATATTTTTATCGTTTATCTGCCTAGCTATTGAGTGGTATAACCAACCAGCTGATGTGAATGGCATCTTAGAGAACATAAATTATGGGTTTGCTATAATCTTCACAATTGAGTTTATCCTTAAGCTCTACGCTCAAGGCTTCAGAACTTATTTCTCGAACGGATGGAACATCTTTGATGTGCTAGTTGTGATCTTAACAATTCTGAGCGTCTTCCTAACACTATTTACTACTTAGAACTTTGGCGCTTCTACAACTCTCATTAGATCTTTTAAGATAGGGAGAGTGCTCAGGATAGTTGCTAAAGCAGGCTTTTTAAGGACTATTTTCAACACCTTCGTGGTAACGCTTCCTTCACTTGCAAACATAGGAGGACTCCTCATACTCATCATATATGTATTCTCCATCCTCGGTACTTTCTTGTTTGCTGATGTGCAGCTGCAGTCTAATCTTGATTAGCACGCTAACTTTAAGTAAATTAAAATGAACTTTCAGGACTTCATCCACTCTTTCTTGACACTTTTAAGATGCGCCACGGGCGAATCTTGGAACGCAATTATGGACGACTGTGCTCGCTCTTACTCCATCCTCTTCCAATGCATGAGTAATCCTACTTACCAAGACTATGCTAATAACGATTTTGTCACTTTGGGTTTAAATAAGAGACATTTAAACTTTAGAAAATAGTTGTGGAGATGCAACTACCGCCTATGCTTATTTCATGACCTTTACCTTACTGGTGACTATGATCTTCTTGAATCTTTTCATCGCTATTATTCTCGAGAGTTTTGAAAACGTGAATCAGCAGGAAGACTTGAAGATCAAAGATGCTGACTTACTTGCCTTCCTCAAGATGTGGCAGGTGTATGACCCAAAAGGTAGCTGCTATATAGAAGTGCCCAAATTTGAAGACTTCATGATGGACCTTGTTAAAATCAAGTCCTAGTTTATTCGTGAGGGAGAATTCCTTATGGATGATTTTACTTCAGTCATATATTCCATGTTTTACTTAGTTTTTACCGCTAGGAGGCACTTTATAGAGGAGTTGGAGCTGCCCACTTATCACAAGATGCAGTACTACAATTTTTACGATGTGCTGCAAGCACTCTCCAAAGCAGCAATCTAGATTGATTTGATATAGGGGAAGTATTATGAGAAGAAGAAAGAGGAGCTTGACAACACTTCGCAAAAGTCAGATGATAATCCTGAGAAGGTCATGATCTTGCAACAGCAGCAGTAAAATTTGCAAGCAATAAGTGTTGATGAGGAAATAGTGGCCATTGAAGAACTTAATGAGAAACACACAATATAAATAGTGGGCAATTATCATCGCTTAAAGGAAAGGATTGAGGACTCTAAGAATAAGTACCTAAACTTTTATTTAGATTTCTATAGGATGTAGTTTAAAAGATTAGATAAGTTTGAAGGCAACATATACAACAGTAGATTTGTCTTTCTCATACTGCAGATGAAAGCTAAAATCAAACTATGGATTATCATCACAATTAATCATACTTTTAAATTAGACTTGGAAATTAAATTGGATACTAAATAAATGATGAGCTTGCCTAATTTTTCTACATATAACTTATCTTATAGAAGATCGAACACATCAAAAATAAGCATCGATTTTCTTAAATGACTATAAAATGTGTAATATGAGGCGGAAGAAGGAGAAAGAGATAATGCAAAAAGTAGGTTAAGCAATAGTTCAACAGGTCAACTTAACTGTCACTCCCTTATCTTCTTATTCAAAGCAAGATGAGAAGCAACTACCTTCTAACAAAGAAGAAGCAGATTTTTTCTATTCAAATCAATAAGAGGATTTCATCACTTAGGAAAGAGAACAAATTGATGGCTTGTCCGAACCGGATTTAGATTCCCAGGAAATTCAAAATCAGAGTGAGGTAGTTGATGGTCTCCAAACTGTTTATATTTTTTTTGCCAAGGATAACTTGAAAAAGACCAGATAAAAGAGACAAGATGTGCTATTCATCCACAAACGCCCTACTTTCAAGCATGCGAGCACTCTTGACACTGACTTGAACTCTCTTATCAAATAACTATCAGGAAACTAGGAATCAGTGACTAGTGGTGGGAGCTTAGCCGGCTTTAGCCAGAGAGAGTCAGAGCAGTCTGAAACTCTCTAGGAAGTTTTTAAGCACGACTAAAATCAGAAACAAGAAAAAGATTGGCAAAAGCTGAACATACGAAATTTATGATATAGAACTCTTATAATCACCTTAGCACTATCATCTCAGAGGTGAGACAAGAAGAATCTTTCTCTACTTAAAGAGTATAACTGAAACAAAGCGACCAAGAACTCACCTCTAGACTATAACCTGAGTCTCCAAACAGCATCAAATTGACTTAAACTAAGCTACCTCACGCCCTCTTTTATGGTTTTATAAAATTAGTTCGAAGATTCAAGTCGGGAATTACAGTTAGCAGTAAATCAATGACAACTTGGACACAAATGAGTTAGTCACATAACATTATCATTCTATCATTCTATCATTATTTATGAGCGCATAGATCTAGAGCGAGAGGATTTCAGTTAAAGAAGCCAAAAATTAACTTCTCAAAACTATCTGGCCTTGCTTGAAACCAGACGACACTAGGAAATCAGGGCAGCAGAATTCAAGGAACAAGGAAAAGCTGCAACTCACAGTCTCGTTTGGCATGAGCGAAAATCAACACAACAACGAGGAATATCAGGATGTCAAGCTCTTCAACTTCGTTCCAGAGGTTCAGAAAAGCTCAGAGCACTCCAATCATAAGTTAAGGCAATAAATAAATTCATGGACACACATCTCGTTTTAAGGTTTAAGTTGCCTATGTTTGAAGATGAGTCGCCCATCAACAAAAATGATTCTATCAATAAGGACAGCCCCAAGTTCATCACTCACAGAATAGGCAGCTTCCACGAAATCTTGAAAAGCAAAATTGAGGAATAAGAAGAGCGAAAGTCGCAAGAAGATAAAAAGAAATTGCTTAACTTCAGGCAGAGACTATAATATTTGTTTTTTAATTGTAGAATTTAAACTATCTGAACTCATTCAAAGTAAAGATGAAAAAGTGCAGATTCCTTAAGGTAAGGGGTCACTGAACTTGAAGAATCTATTCTCAATCAAAAATTAAAAGGAAGCGAAGCAAACCTAAGGTCAAATAGGAAATGAGGAGGAAATTAAGGAGCCTGATTATGGAAAGCAAAGAGATAAAAGGAGACTTCCAGCTAGTCCTGCTTCATCTTCATCATAAACACGAACTGAGGAAAGATTGCAAAATTTAAAGAGCCTTAGAAGTAAGATCTCAACATCTTCATCAAGGAAACACGCAAACATGCACAATATGTTTTACAACTTAGATTTGACTAAGACTAAGTATTATAAAATTGACCTCAAAAAATTAATCCAATTTATAAAGTCTTATGATTTGATTATGCTAAAAAAGGATGATTATGATATTTTTTTATTCTTGAAGAGAATTTGAATGCATGATTTAGAGAAAAATTGTTCTGTTTATTATCATCGTTTATAATTTAAATTCTCTCGATAATAAGATGAAATCGTAATAAACGGCTTTATTTATAAAATAAATATATTTTGAAGCTCTCTCTATACAGACCAAAGCAGTTCATTTTGCTTAAAAGATGAGTCAGTTTAGAGCAAGAGCAAAAGAAGTCTGCTCTGAAAATTTAGTATTAATTTCATTTGATTCTCTCTCTCTCTCTCTCAGTTTAAACATCTGTGACATTATTTGTTTTTTATTGCTGAGTTGATCAAACAATTGTAATTTAAATTAATCTAAAATGTCTATAAATCATCTCTCATATTCAAAAAATATTATGAATGAAGATATATAAATTTATAGTTTACTTAATTATATTTGATGCCTTGGTACCAAGTGATAATGGATTTTCACTAAAGCTTAGACAATACTCTTCAGCATAAAGACATAACACCTATATTCCAAATTTATAATTAAGTTGATATTTATTATCAAGAGATCATCATTATTCTTAATTATAAAATTTATAATTTAAAAGAGAATATTAATATTTCATTATAAATGAATAATTATTAATTTTAGAATAGATAAACAGCGCATAAAGCATGCAAAGAGAGACTATAAATTTTTCAGCTATTCAATAATAAACTTAGCTCTTCTTGAGGGTGTGAGAACATACAAGAAATGGCTCACAGGAATCTCAGGTATCAAAGAAACCCTCTTGATTTCAAGGATTTTCCTCTTCATTAACTTTATTTTTTTATTATGGGCTAATTTCTTTTATCTTCATGATAGTGGCGAGTGTGAGCAATTTTCATTACATGGAGTACAAGACAGATCACTTAGTAAGAAAATATGGCTATTAAAAAGCTTAGGAGTTTTAATTCTGATAATCATCAAACTCAAATAATTTCTTAATTCTTTCTCAATTAAACATCTGTAAGTTCTTCTTATATGCTTGATTAGATCTTTGTAGCTCGTTATCTTCATATTCCTCTCCCTCCTCATCCATCATATCTTGGTTGACAATCTGTATATTCTTGAGAGTTTTGAGCTTTTCCTGCTCCTCTCTGAATTTATCGTCCACTTTGGTGAATTCGTTCATGATAACGGCCAAGTTCAAATCAAATACACATAGAGTATATAAATAATCTATATTTAAATTGAGTAGGAAAAAAGAGCCGATGACTACAAGAAGACAAAAGTAAAGTGGAGACACAATCTGCTATCCTGAGTCACTCATGTCGTACATTAGCTGAGTCCATCCCTCTAGAGTTATAATTTAGAAGATGGTCAGAGTTGCTGAGAGGATGTTGTCGAAGTTAGTGATTAATTAATTCAAATAATACGCATAAAACACTTTAAGATGGGTATATAATTTGTAGTAGTGATTCCATAGTTGATAATTGAATATTTTTGGATATCAGTATCGGTAGATAAAGATAGAGAAAGGGCTTCGGAGCTCCCACAGTAATTACCGGCCGGGCAGTCCGAATCATACAAACACAAATTACTGGCTGTCAAGTTTATAGCCCAATAACCATTATGCAAATTATAAAAAGATCAACTCAAATACACATAATTTAAGATTAGCGTCTGGGAAGGGAGTGAGACGGCAGCATTGGTAAAAGTTGCCTTGGAAAATTTGGATTCCGAAGATTCCGAAAAGCATGAACACAAAGAGCAAGAATACTACCACATTAGCGAGTGCTGGGAGTGAGTTAAGCAAAGATGTAATTAGCCTTCGCATACTGGGGAGAGCCTTAATGCTTTTCAAGGGCCTTACTATTCTCATAGTTCTAATTACTTTAAGATTTGGGAGTGTGGGTATAAACTCCAAACCACCAATTACCACTGCCACCAAATCGATGATATATATATTTCCCTCTATTGATATATGATATTCCAAGGATCTCTTAAATACGAGTTTTTGTGAACTATGAAACCCATCGCACATATTTTTAGAACACACTCTATAGCAAATATAATTGTGAACGCCAGGCCTATTTCTTCAAGCACTTAGTTCATATAAAATATTTCTATTTAATTTAATATCATTTGCGTTTGGTTATTAGGATCCGTGTAGTCATTCATGGCCATAATCACATATTTAAGAATGCATAAATTTAAATCAATGAGTTTGTGAAGATGACAACTATGATGAGGCGATCAAACCAGCTATAGATAATCTTTTTAAAAAAGCAAACTTTTTCTTACGCAGACTCGATGATTTTTAAGCAAAGCTTTCTAAACGTATTTTTGTAGGTGAGAATAAAGAGAGACCTCGGATCGTACTAAATATTTACTTTTAGCATTTTATGGGTGGAAATAGATACCTACCTTTCTTATCCCTGAACTCACGAGTATAGCTCCTCTCTTTATTGATCTCTTATTTTTAATAGGGCTTTGCTTTGGAATAAAATTAATAAACTCGATCTTAAAAGATCAATTGGTTGTGGGAGACTCTCTTCATTTTCTTTTGGAGTTATAATCTCTTTCATTTAAATATAAGCTTAATAGCTTTGCCCTTTTTCAAAATATTTTTATTACAATCTAGAGGAATTTGATTATGATCACGGCCTAAAGAATTATTTCTACCTATATTTAAACATCATGCTCTCTATAAATCTCTCTTGCAATATATATTGGAGATTCATAATAAAATGCCATTGGGTGTAATAGCAGCTTATAATTATTATAATTATTGTTATTAGATTTAAGAAAAAATATGAGTACTGTCACAAAAGCAAGCACTCATCGTTTCCGGGCCACCAATCGTCATAGCTATGGATAGCCAAGCAGAGCCCGTAGCTTTTGCTAAGCCTGATCCTTGGTACAAGGAACCAAGCAGTAAGTTTCATTTATGGTTTAACTGTGCGTTCGTTTAGTGAGAGTAAGCAAATGGGAAGATTAAACTTTAAGTAAGTATTCGTAATGTAGAAGAAATGTTGCTCTAGGTGTGAGGAAATCTGGCTGGGGTTCCGAGTACGACAAAACCTTCACTCCTCAATCCTTTGGCTTCGTGCCAAGAAGTCACACTATCGAGGAGTTTGAAATATGGATAAGTAAGTACACATAAGAAAGCTTAAAAAATACATGTAGGGAGACACAGATTAGACGATTTATAGAGGAGAATCGCCGTGGCAGATTTTGAATAAAACGACGCAGATATCCGCTCACCAAGTCCGGAGCCAATTTACGACCCCAAAACTGGATTGAGGATGAACACACGAGACTAGAGGCTAAGAGAGAAGTATCTCAAGGAGAGGAATAAGCTCCTCTATGAAGTCATAGAGTTGGATCCTACTTTCATTGTAAGCCAATATACTCATGGTTATCTGAAATATAGGCGCCTCCAGACTATAAACCTCCTAAAAAGTTTAAGAAGATTGCCATCCCTGATCCAGATAACCCCATGCTTAATTATATAGGCCAAATTATCGGTCCGGGAGGTACCACTCAGTAAAAATTGGAAAGGGAAAGCAAGTGCAAAATCTAGATAAGAGGAAAGGGTTCGCAGAATAAGGTAAGATTAAAGATATGTTTTACCAATTAATTGCAGAATAAAATTTACAACAAAGACGAAGCCGATGAAAATGAGCCTTTGTATGTGCTTGTGACAGCAGCTAATGATGATAATTTAAGCAAGGGAGTGGCGATGATTGAGACAATCATAAGATAAACTGATGAGAATCAAAAGTATCAGATGGTCGTGTACGATCATTTGGGTGGTGGAATGGGTATGAAAAAGGGATGGTGCGAAAATTGTGGTGAGCAAGGACACAAGTTTTATGAATGTCCTGAGAGACTACTGGGAAGCATGGCAAACATCCTATGTAAACACTGCGGAAGCAACAATCATCCTTCCTCCGACTGCCCTATCTAGCGTAAGTTTCATATCTTTGATTATAATATCTTGTAGGAAAGAAAAATAGACCTCCTGAGGAAATAACACCTGAGGAGGAACTTCACAATTTTCTATAGGATCTGGCCACCGCGAAAGAACAGAGAGAAAAATATAAGGCTATTACTGGCAAAGAGGCGCCTCGATCTTTAGACTATGCCCAGTTTCAGGCAGAGTAAGAACCAAAATCAATTTAATATCAACCTTAATATGCAGCTGGAGGAGGCAACATCTCTGCCCTCACGAGCTCGGTTCCTTAAATGTCCTCTGCCAATCTTGAAGCTTAACCTACTTAAGATATTCGGACTGAAACCTAGGCAATTCCAATTGCTTAGACCTAGAAAACTGAGTCTACACTTGTCCTAAGCGCTATCCCTCCTCAAAGTACTACCTCTAACGGATTTTAAGGATACTCGACTTCTTAGTATCAATATTAATAACAATCGTTCTTATAGAGCTCTTAAGTAGCTCCTGCTTTGAATGGGACTTCCTAAGTGGATAATCAGCACGATACCGATATGAATGGCTCTAAAGAAGCTAATGATAAGCCATAGAGTGCCAATCAGGATACTGAGGACTCCTAAACTAACGGTTAGAAATAGTCAGATATGACTAAGGATTTGTTTATGCAGCAATAACAGCTATTTTAATAGACTCAACAGAGTTAGATCGGAGCATAGAGCACTTTCAAGTCCTATCGACCTCCGGAGGTGAGACCACCCTTCCCAGCAGCTCATGGAAATCATCCCTACGCTGCAAATATGCATCACCAAGGTTTCCCACATGGCTATCAGCAGCATCCTTAGTATCATAACCCAAACTATTATCCTCCTCAGCACTACTAGCATGGTTAACCCCCTTATCCTTATAGACCTCCACCCGCTGGGTACCAGTAGAGCCAGGACTACTATGGCTATAATTAGCAAGGCTAGTATCCTCCAGCCTATTACTAGGGCCATTATTATGCTCCTCCTGCTTAACCAGGCTACCCTTAGCCTCAGATGGGAGGCTATCAAGCTCCAAATTATGGTTATTAAAATGAGTAATATCCTCATCCTAATCAGAATAGTTATTAGAATAGTTATTATTGATCTAAAATTTATCCATAAAGTTTGAAATTCAAAGCTTGAATACTTTTACTTTAAAGCTAAGCAATAAGCTAATAATTATAAGATTAAATTGATATAATAAAAATGATTTTCTTAGAAATAGACCCAGCATTTTAATTTCTACCTTTCTAATAAAGTCATTTAATATTTGAATTATGCGTAAACCTCTTGAGTAATTTATCAACAACTTCTTTTCTTTCAATTTTTCCTAATCAGAAAAGTTAAGTCTCTGCTCATCCTTAGTAGCCTTTAAACCAGCCTCCATCTAACGGCTAACAGCAAGTTCAGTCTTAAAATCAAGCATGATAAGCTAGCAATTTAAGGTCGTTTAATCGCATTTTGGATTAATTAAAGATCATTTATCGAAGTTTCTCTAAAGTAAATGATAAAGAGTGTTTATTTAATTTTTCAATATCATAGAAGATAGTTTTTGTTGTTGCGCAGATAGAAAAATCTAGATAAATATTGAAATTTAAGATTATAAAAGTTAAATAAAATATCTCTTAGCTTGAAAGAAGTCAATTTTATTAAAGAAATGGATCCAATCCTTCCACAAGAAAATGGTTTGATGAGAGCCTCAGTGAAGCAGATTTATTTTTTATTTTTGGGACTTTAGATACAACCGCCTAGAGAAATCTTCACAACTTAAAGTAATTTGATCCTTTAAAATGATAGCTTCTTCTCTAGATGTAAGAAATCAGCGTCCAATTTGGATGATGGAGATTTGAAATAGCTAGTGAGTATTTGCAATTGTTGGTTAACGCTGTCGATTTCTGATCAGATAGACTTCTTTCACTTGCTTGATGAAGTCATAAGCCAGATTTAAAACTTAAGCGATGAAGAAGAGTCCTACTTCTAAGTGAGGCTTGCCAAAGCTCACTATTTACTTTACTGGCTTCAATTTTCAGATGCGTTGAGCTTGATTCAAGAACTTAAAAGAGAGAACAAAATCAGGCTGTGCTCTCTCAGAGAAGTGAAGATTAGACTCCTCTATTCTCAGTACTTCTAAGTTAACTTTGAAAGAGCCAAGGCTTTGAAACAGCTATACATGGCTGATCAAATATTATATAATGGTTTTGCATATAGTACAAGTATTTTAAATGATCAGCTAATTAGAGCTTTTCATCCTGAGGATATAAGTCTTAGGAATCAATATAATGAGCTATTGATGGCAATCAATGTGCAGAATAAGGAAATAATTTTCGCCCATTACTTAACCTCAAAGCAAGCAATATTCGCTCAACATGAAATTGAGAATCTAAATAACATTCTTAAATAAAAATAATGAAGATTTCTTTTTGTTGTATTAATTTAAATCTTTTGGAGCATGATCTAGCCCTCTTCAGATATAATTTTTACACAAAAGATTATGAGGAGTGCAAGAAGAACATTTAATCAATATTCAAAGCAATTTCATAGTAGAGTAACTCTTAAACTGGCGCTGTTTATTTCAACAAGAGAGAGAGTCCCATAGAGTTTATAAGTCTTCTTTGCTAATTCTATGAGAAATAAGCTCTAATTTCTTCTATTTACAATTTTTAAATTTCTCATTTGATTATTTTAAGTTTAAGGAATGAATTAACACTTGCAGGAGACTGTTGATGATCTAATGGACTATTGCTAATCATAGTAGGAGGAAAAAGAAGTTACCTCCTTAGCCATAAATCCACTTCACATTCATACTCTTCAAAGATCTTTCTCCTCAAATAAATTAATTTGTATTTATAAAATAACTAGGATCCTACAGTTCATGCAGAGAGTTCAAACAACATTATTGAATTCTTTAGATATAAATCAGACGAGAATTTCAACTTTTATTAAGATTTGAAGAGTTCAGGTCTTTCAAAAGAAGAATAAATTCTGGTCATGCAGTTCTTAGAAACCTTATAAAATGCTCTCCTCTACAAGAGATTCATTAAGGTTCTCAACTCACAATTCTACTAAGATGTCTTCGCAAGCGTGCAAATAATTTTGAGAACTTCCTAGACCGAACGGCTCTCACTTCTTTTAAATGCTGTTGGTATCTAAGGACAAAATGGATGAGCAAAGAAAGAAAATTTAGTCCTAATTACATTACTAAAATCTATTTGTCTTTATCATAATCGCATACATATATTACATCGTTCTTATAGTTGTAAGCCTATCAATCACTTAATTAGATCTTTAAATTGATATGATTCAAAAACATCCTTATAGCCCTCTTCTTTTAATTTTTGCTAGAGACTTATCTGCAGATCTCTAGTAAAGTAAGGCCCCTAAAGAACGATTCCATTTAGAATCTGCACCATATCCACTCCTTCTTTAATCATCTCTGCCACTTCTTGCGAGTCACAGATATTCCTACTGTTTACCATTAGCATCAGTTACTTAAAGGGATCAAGCTTTCTGAGTAACTTAGTGTTCTCGAGGGCTTTTGCAGCACTCTTCTCAGTCAAAACTATTCCATCGATTCCATAAGTTAAGCATTTAGATTTCACTAGCTCCAAGTATTTTTTAGGGTCAGGCAGGCCATTTATATCTATCTGCAGCAATAAAAGTTAGGGCTTGAGGGTTGATATCACTGAATTCCTACTGTAAAATCTTCTGCAGGAAGTTGAAAAATCTTAATATAAAATATTTAATCTATAATCAATTATAAGGAAATTAAATTTTAGAACACAAATTCCCATTTTTCCATTATAGAGGGAAAATGATATTAATTATTAAATAAAAATCTTGATCCTCGCCTTTAGCTCTTTCAAATTCCACTGCTGCTACTTTCCCAAGTTCTTTGTATCTGTTTTTTGAAATATCGCTTAGCAATTTTTCTAAAGCTTTCTCAGTTCATAAAATAATTGAAAATAAAAATGACAGCTTAAACTCAGTTTTGTAGTATTAGGATATGCCAGGGGATGTTCTGTTTTGAGAAATGTTGACAACGAGATAGTCACTCAAATCTGTGAGTTCTTTAATTTGCTTGACGTAATCATTATGCACTAGGAAGGGCACTGAAGATATGGTATCTTTCGATGCTTGTAAATTCACTCCGACTATGTGCTTGTGAGCCTCTTTAATTATTCCATCTCTAATTCCTATTTAAAAATAGAGCAATAACAAAATTTGTCTCTCCACTAAACTCCTTACCACCTCGTTGAGGTTTGTAGAGAAGTTTTCTAATTTCAAATCCACAGTGCCTTCCTGAAAAAAAGTTCAAAGTATTAGAAGCTTACAGCTAAGTTGATTTATATTCTATCATGGATAAGTTTTAAATTTGGGTCGGTATCTGGAAAAGAGGGACCAATCTCAACGAATGAGAGACCTGTCTCTTGCAGATTATCAATTCCTATACCTTTTGGATCTAGATAAGGGCCAAGACCGATTGGTGTAGTCAGTTTAAGGCCCTAACGATTTAAGCCCTCTAGCTATACCAGATCATAAAAATGGGGAAAATGAATTACAGAGATATCTTCTCTAAGATTTTTCTCAGGCTTTGGAAGGAGTCCAAACTTTCCTGCCTACTAAAATAAGCTCAAAGTTATGTTGTGACCCTAAAGAGGTTTAAATTGTTAAGAATTACGAAGACACTCAAGAAAATAGGGTATAAACTTCTTTGACAAGGATTCCAGAAAAATTTCCTCGTTTTCTCAGGATCACTTTGTCGTAAATTTTAGTAAACTTTCAACTATAGGTATGAAGCTAAGATTCCTAGAGCCACAATTTTATGAGTCCTAGAAGCTGTATATGTCTGAATAAAAAGATAAATTTGATAATTTAAAGCCTGCCCTTTCTTGAATTTATCCATTAAACTTAAATATTTATTAAATTTGAGCCGTAGATTTGAAATTTTATTTATTTTAGGCTTTAATAGCCGCCAATTCTTAGAGAATCCAATAGAAAATAACTTACTAAGCTTGCTTATAATATTATTTTAAACTTCTACTCACCTAATCAAACAAAGTACGTGCCCTAATCCCCTATTTCACATCGACTCGCTCCATTGAATTCTGAGGGGAGGTAGTGAACCTCCCTTTTGGGCCCTCCTACCTCTCCTGGTCAACTCAACTCTAGAGAAGCGCTGTAGCGAATCATCACGAGAGAAGCCAGGCTTCTCTAGAGGATGCGAACTAATAAGAATTCGATGCTGTCTAGAGAATGATGAACATTTGAATTACGCGCTCTCTGCGGAGTATTAACCATATTTGAACAGATGGCTGCTGCTGACATTCCAGACTACGAATACGAAATCGAAGAAAACGGAGAAGAGAACAAGCAATCTGCTCCTAACAGGTATGTGATACTTCTAAGATGAGTCAGAGAATCGCATGAAAACTGCGGAACTTGAGACATTCAGTCCTAATCTCTCTTGAGATTGGGATTGTGATCTCGGACAAAGATTCGAAAATTCAAATCTTTGCAGCACTCAGATGACTTACTTCACTTTTAGGATGACTGCCTACACCGGAGTCTTATCTGCAGGTTTCAATGATCTTCTTCTCAAGCCTCAGTTGCTCAGAGCCATCGGAGAGTGCGGATTTGAGCATCCTTCAGAGGTTCAGCAAGAGTGTATTCCTCAAGCAATGATCGGAGTTGATGTACTTTGTCAAGCCAAGGCAGGTATGGGAAAGACCGCAGTGTTTGTGCTTACTACTTTGCATCAGCTTCCAGAAGACCCCAAGCCCATCTCAGTCTTAGTTCTGTGCCACACTAGAGAGCTCGCCTATCAGATCAAGAACGAATTCAATAGATTCACCAAGTACTTGAACGATGTGAGAACCGAGGTTTTCTACGGTGGAGAGCCCCTACAAGAGCAGGTAACAAAGCTTAAGGGACTCAAGCCACCTCACATCGTTGTTGGAACCCCAGGAAGAATAAAGCATCTAGTCAACAAGAAGGATCTTGACCTCTCAAACCTGAAGATCTTCATCTTGGACGAGTGCGACAAAATGCTCGAAGAGACTGGTACGCATCATTCATTTTTCCTCCCTCCATTAAGCCAACCATATAATAAGGCCTATTAAGCAACTAATTCTAATAAGACCTTAAGAGTCGTCTAAAGTGCGATAAGACAATACTATAAGGCTTTATAAATGGATTCTTCTTCTTCTCTGATGAGACTCTGAAAGTAACCTCCAATATAGACATGAGATCTGATGTGCAGCACATTTTCATGGCAACCCCTCACCAAAAGCAAGTGATGATGTTCTCAGCCACCATGCCTCCTGAGGTCAGAAAGATCTGCAGAAAGTTCATGAAGAACCCCTTCGAGATCTTCATCGATAACCTGAATAACTTGGTCCTCCACGGTCTCAAGCAATACTTCGTGAGACTTGAAGACAATCAAAAGACTAAGAAACTCACAGACCTACTCGACTCACTGATGTTCAACCAGGTCATCATCTTCGTGAAGAGTGTGCAGTATGCAATCAAGCTTGATGAGATTCTGAGAAGAGACAACTTCCCATCCATCGCTATCCACAGAGAACTCGCTCAGGATGAAAGGTAAGAAATATCATAGCTCCCATAAAGCAGAGTCTAATTTTTCCTTCTATAGAATCCAGAGATACACTGAGTTCAAGAACTTCAAGTACAGAATCATGGTTGCTACTGATATTTTCGGCAGAGGTATTGATATTGAGAAGGTGAACGTTGTGTTCAACTACAACATGCCTGAGAACTCCGACACCTACCTCCACAGAGTAGGAAGAGCTGGTAGATTCGGCACCAAGGGTCTCGCCATCTCCTTTGTGTCAGACGCCAAGGACGTTGAGGTCCTAGAGCAAATCCAGAAGAGATTCGAAGTCAAGATTGAAGACCTTCCCACTCAAATCGACGTCAGCACCTACATGAACAATTGAGTACAGCAATCAAGAAACAGAGCTCAGCTTTGCTTTTTTCGACTTTGAGTGATTGAATTAATAGAGTTAAAGCCAATATAAAAAATTATTCAGAAAACATAAAATATTGCTTCATTAAAACAAAACTTTTCCATTATTTCACGATTCATTTTCATCACAATTTTGATATGGTGTGGTCTGTTAAAGTTGAAATATAATAAATTATTAGAAGAAAAATAAAAATGTTTGAAACCAACTATAGAAATTCTCTCCCAGGCTACACTGGACACGTCCCAGGCAAGATTGAAAACGATGCCCCTCCTGAAAATAAAGAAGCCCGCAAGCACATTCCAGGTAATTATCTCTCTAATTTACTTATTAACGATTTTAGGCTATGGAGGTTATGTACCAGGAGTGAAGAGTGAAAATGTTTTCGGCCAGACTTATGGCAAGACCAGCTACCTGTCATCTGCAGGTTAATTCCACAGAGGCATCGACGAGCCTGCAAACTTGAAGTACTAATCCCTGTTCAAGGCTGAGTACATCCAACACTCTAACATTAACTTTTCATCTTTATTTGACAAACAAGCAGCATGAGACAACTGCCCAAATTGTGGGAGTTCAGAGACAGCAGGACTCCTATAAAAAGGTAAGAGAAAGTTATGAAAATTGTAACTATCGAAATTCAATCTGCCGTTTCTCTTGCTCTGATTGTATGCTAATACTTTCTTTAGCCAATTCCACCTGACACAGTTTACAAATTCTTTGGCGTGAACACCTAAGAGGCAGATAACGTTGTTCAACAACAGCAATTTGAAAAGAACAAGCAAGTCTTCTTTGGCGTAAATAAAGAGCAGACCTTCACAAATCAAAAGCCCTCTCAGTCAGAGCAAGATGCTCTCAAGGTTTTCTATGGCGTTGAAGATCCTAAGTATCAAGCCTTGAATTACTTATGACTTAATTTTTCAGATAAGCTCCCAAGAATGGAGATCCCATTCCAGGTTACAGCGGTGTAAATAGAAGAGTTTAAGCTGATAACGTCTTTGGTATGACCTACGCTGAGGCTAGAAGGAGAGCTCAAGACAGTCAGAATCGCATTGAAAATGAGAAGGGAGAGACCCTCAAGATGACTTCTACTTTCGTCCCTGAGTACAAGAGACCTAAGCAAGATGATCTCTGGTATTGAGAATAAAGAGATTTAGAAGGCAGAAGCATTTGAGCATTATGATATCACACGCAACTTTATTTTCTATCCCTAGATAATTTTATTTTAAGATCTTTCTGAGAAAATTTAAACTCATAAGGAATTCTTGTAGTATAACAAAATAGGTATATCCTAAGAGCTTTAGAGGATTTTGAAGCTTATGTGAATTAATTACTGATAAATCCTTTCGCCCGCAAAGGCAAAAGGCTTATATTTCAATAAATACAGTTACTAATTTTTACAGGGTAATTTTACAATCTGAAAATACTTTGAGATAGTATAGTGAAATAGGGAGCACACTCAGTTCTCTTGCATCCTAGCGCTACTTTAAGAGCTCTTGTTTATAATATAAGGCTCTCTTATTAGTTTGATAGAAGTCTTGAGCTTATAGATCATCATATATGCTATTTAGTGATTTCAAATTAGGCGCTCTTATTATAGTTGGCTTAGGTCTCACACATTTTTTCATTCTTTGTGAGGTTTTATAGTTTACTTTCTCTTTAATCTATCGAGATTTTAAGGCATGTTGGTCTCTAGGGAGTTCAATGTGGTTTAAATGCCTTCAATAAGACTTTGAGACCTATCTCTGAAACTTGAGATGCTTTTAGATCTCTCGGATCCATTACTTGAGAAACTCTTAGAAGAGTTGCAGCGAGATGTGCCAATCAAGCTTTCAAATCCAGTACTGTCTGAATCATCGCTCTCCTCTTAAGAGTCTCTTCTTAGCTTTGACTTAGGTATCTCAAGCTCTTCGGTTTGAATGTCATCAGATAAAGAAGTGAAAACTGATAATCTTCTTGGCGATAACTTCTCAAATTTAGAGATAACGTGTGATAAGTTATCATCAATGGCGGTCTTTTTATCTCCAGAGCTAATTAGGGAGCCTTTAAATTGGAGTTCAATTTGAATCAGCTGATGGAGGTATCTGAAGGTTGTTAGCTCTTGAAGAGACCTATCCTCATGCTTGAACAAGCATCTCTTTCCGTACATGCAAATGCCTTTCTCTGAGAAAGACTTGCAAAGCTTGGATTTATATTTCTCGTTCATAGGTTCTTTGGGAGCTATCTCAAAATTTCCATGAGCGAACTGGCACTTGGAGCCATATCGACAGTGGCCAAATTCAATCCAGTTTTTGCACATCTCTGTCTTGTATTTAGCTTTGTCGACTTTGCAGCTGGCAGATTATAACAAGCTGGAGTTTACTGATACTTTGGCAGAAGCTTTAGTTGATTTAGTTGAAGACATTGTATTTTATTGTGGAAGAATGGGAGTCATACAAGGCTATGCCAACTAATTCATCGTCATGACATGATGACTAAGCATATTCTTTGCATTTTCAAACTGATTCTGAGGATTCATATGACATAGAGAGGCCTTTTGGTAATTTTAGAAGTTCTGAAGGTTCATGTAATGCATAGATTATGCAGCAGTGTGGTTTTAAGTAGCTTGGAATTGGGAAAAATGTTGTTGATTAGGCATAATTGAGTTGGCGGTATGATTCATGAAGCTTTGGTTCTCAAAATGTCCTGGTAGGCGACCATTTATCTGGCTGATAGGAATCATTTGAGCTCCATAGATTTGCTAATAGTGAGGAAGAGCCATAGGCTGATGAGTATAGTTGATTGGAAGGCAGGCTTAAGGAAAAGGGAGCTGATAGCTTTAGCTGGGAGTTGGGAGTTGAGGTGGGTGCTGGGGATAACTGGGAGCAGCGTACTAATCGAACATTTGCATTTTAAATTATTTAAACTTCCAATGCCCCTCCCTCTCAACTAATAAAAGCTAACCAATCTAGGATAATATATTCGTTCTGGGTGTTTAAATATTTGCATATTGAGAATTTCCGACCATAATCTCTCAATATACCTTATTGAATGGGTAAAAATTGAAAATTTCAGCATTTTTAGTTGAGAATAAGGTTAATTTTTGCTTTATTGAACTTTTTGGAAATATTTAAGTTATAATAATTTAGGAAGCACAACTTTGCAATGAAAGAAGAGGCAGTAGAGTCTTTAATTTTATTTTAGCTTGTTGATATGGATGATAAAAGGACCCTTATAGACTAAAAGGATAAGAAATTAAGTACCCTTGTAAGACAAACTCGATGTCTTTAGAATAGATTTAGCAAAAACTGCAAGCCTCACCTCCCAAGAAAGTTCAGTGGTAAATGGCTTTGCTCGCAACTCTACTCTGGGGTTCCTCAAACTTCTTTTATGGACTTTTGGAAAAGTCAGACTTTGCAGTTACCTGCCTTTCATGGACTGGCTTCTTTGGCATCACTCTAATTTACAAGATTTACGAGATAAATAGACTTCCAGTTTTGAACAAGAGCAGCTTATTTTTAAATTAGAGTTAAATATGAAAGCATCCTATTTGAAAACATATTTGGCGAAATAAAGAAAAGAGAGAATATCGCTCATATAGTGGTGAGATGCATGAATTTCTTCGGGCTTATTCAAATCACGATTTTGATATCGGATTTTTCATACAAGGGTCAGATTAATCCTGGGGTTGTGTTCAGTATTTTCTGTCTCAGTCCAGTTATTTAAACCATAGTATTCTCTATCTTCTTCGGAGAAAAGCTTCCTAAAGTTATGCTAGTAGGAACAAAATATTAATCATATTATTAATTTAGGAATATTTTTGGTAATAAGTGGAGTAGTTATCATAACAGCAACTTTTATATTAAAAATTATAATTTATAAAACTAAGACTCACTCAACCACAGAATTAATTTTTTTTTATTTTTGACTTTGACCAATAAGACGACATAAATGTTAAGATTTTTAATTTATTTAATGAGGAATCTCTTTTGAAGTACAAATTCCTTGCTATAGGATTATCTACATTTGCTGCTTTCCTCGGTGCAATGAGAATCGTTTAAGCTAAATTTTTGAATAAAAAGAATGGCTACTCTCCTCTTCAATTCTCAGTAGATGCAAGCTTGACTCTGGGAACTCTCATGCTAATATGCTCAATCTACTTCTACCTTTCAGATCATCCTACTTACACTCTCAACAATCTTCTGATGAGCTATTCAACAAAATATAATTTAAATGCTTTTTGGGAAGCAGCTTGATGCAAATGACAAGTTTCACAAGTTTATGGGCGACTGTATATGGTTTATCAGCCCCTGCTTCTGCAATTATGAATACGAATGCAATTATAACAACGATCCTTTTGATAATTTTCAAAGGTCTCATCCCTAACTACTTCTAAATTTTTGGGATGGGATTAACTATTGGAGGAGTGCTTTCCATGCTGTTGCTCCCTAATTGTTCCCGATTTAAATCTTCTTGACTATAAGATTTTTAATTAGAGATATCAGAATATATTACTTAAATGTTTTAAATAAAAGCTATATCTCCTTTCTGTTTTTACGCTTTCTATATTAAAATTTAATATTTATATTTAACCTTAAGTGAATTATTTTATCTGCAAAAGTAGCTGTTATATTCAAACCTCTATTATAAATAATAAGCAAAATATATGCGTTACATAACTATTTTTATTTATCTTAAAAAATATGAAGCTTCCTAATTTTAACTTCTTAATAAAAAATAATCAATTATTCCAAGAATTGCTAGTTTAGACTAACAAATTCACATTTAAATACGAGTCATAAGCATTTTTATTTATAAAAACATATTTATAAACTTTTATAGTTTTAGCATTTATTTTGACCTGGATTAGAAGAGAAAAAAATTAGTGAATATGCCAAATTATATTTAGGTTGAGAATAATAATCTATCGGCAATTTTAATTTTTAATACTCAAAAGAAGTTACTTTTAGTGGTGCTTATTTATTAATTATTAGAAAGTGAATTTCAAAATTAATTTAAAGCGTACTAAAACTTCCTGATAAAGCCATGAAAGTTGATGCAGTCGAGCACTATTTATAATATCTTTTTAGCTAATAAATATCGAAGATAGAAAAATACTTATCGACGAGGAAAAACAAGAGTTCATTAAAACATAATCCACTTTCGTAAGAAAAATGTTTAAACCTTAAAATAGATTATAGTAAAAGCTGAAGGCTTCTCCTCCATAAAAAGTATAGTGGGAGATGGCTTTAGTAGCTACCTTTCTATGGGGTGCTTCAAATTTCTTCTATGGACTCCTTTAAAATTCAGACTTTGCAGTTACCTGTCTTTCTTGGACTGGGTTTTTTGGAATAACACTGATATATAAAATGTTTGAAATCTGCAGACTTCCAGCCAAAAATAAGAGCGCATATAAAGTAAAAATTCTTTTTATACTTAAGAGCATAATCTATGAAAATGTATTTGGAGAAATTAGAAAAGTAGAAAACATACTACATATTGGAGTGAGATGCATGAACTTTTTTGGCCTCATACAAATAACTATTTCATTTATTTTATATTGCGGTACAAATAACTATATTAATTTCTGCTTATTCACTAAAAGGAGATATTAACCCTGGAGTAGTATTTAGCATATTTTGCCTCAGCCCAGTTATTTAGACTGGTCTATTTTCTATTCTTTTTGGGGAGAAGCTTCCTAGAATCATGATTGTAGGAATTAATCACAAAAAAATAAGAGAATTCATATTTTTCTTGAATTTTCATTGTTATCAGTGGAGTGGTAATGATTACAGCAACTTAAATAAAGAAAAATAAAACTAATTTTTTAAACTAAGTCTTAAGAAAAGAGTAAAGAAAATAAGTTAAATAATTTTAAAAAGAGGTAAAGTGCAGTCTCAGATGAATATTTTAAATATATATTCTTTTGTTATGAGGAGTTACACTTGAAATACAAATTTTTGGCAATAGGTTTAGCAGTTTGTGCGGCCTTTCTTAATGCAATGAGAACAGCCTAAGCTAAATTTCTGAATAAAAAGAATGGTTACTCTCCGGTCTAATTCTCAGTGGATTCAAGCTTGACTCTTGGGTCAATCATGCTAATATTTTCAATCTACTTCTACCTTTCAGATCATCCCACATACACTCTCAATAATCTTCTGATGAGCTAATTTTTTTTAAAAAGAATAATTTAAATATGCTTTTTGGGAAGCAGTTTTATGCAACTGACTAGTTTCACAAGTCTATGGGCTACTGTATATGGTTTATCAGCTCCGGCTGCAGCCATAATGAATACAAATTCTATTATAACTACTATTTTACTGATGCTTTTCAAAGGGCTTATTCCAAACTAATACTAGTTTATTGGCATGTCTCACTATGGAGGCTGCCTCATGCCATTTTCAAATGACTCACAACATCGTAAAATCATGTACTATTTTATCTGATTGCTTTTCATAAGATCACTTATGTCCTATAAACTTAATACTAGTTTTTTGGAATGGGTCTCACTATTGGAGCCGTGCTCTTCATGCTTTTGCTAAAAGACTGCACAAGCCATCGAAAATCATGATCAGTTTTTTTTCTTCAAATAAGAATCCT
The DNA here is from genome assembly GCA_027382625.1 of Tetmemena sp. SeJ-2015. Taxonomy (NCBI): domain Eukaryota; phylum Ciliophora; class Spirotrichea; order Sporadotrichida; family Oxytrichidae; genus Tetmemena; species Tetmemena sp. SeJ-2015. The sequence continues at coordinate 9,862 of JAJKFJ010022760.1, read as the reverse complement.
TATGTTATAAACATTAAACTTCATTTGAACTTTGATTCCTCAATTTAAATACTTGCTTTAAAGTTAATACATTTAGACTATCTCATTCTTTTATTTTTCTATTATCAACTATTTATTATAAACTATAAGTGAAGTAATTTGAATCCTTTTCAACTATAAATTAAAATCTTGTCCAATTGCTACCTTGACTGTTTTGTAAAATGAAAATATCTTAATAGCACATATAAATTTTATACATTTAAATCAACCTTTTGATTTTAAAAACTTAATTATTACCTTGGTATGAAAGTGATAAATGGAATGTTCTCAAGTTCTGCTTCCCTTCTTTTGACCTCATCCAAACTGTCTTGAAATTTCTTTTATCTCACTCGTTTGAATTCATCATAGCTCACATTAAAAAATCCCATTACTCTTTAATTTTACTATTTATTTCTAATTTAATTAACAATAAACTACATCTCACAAAGATTATTTCTTAACTAAATTTATTTAAAGGATATTATTCGTTTTAGTTAATATCTTTTTATATAAGAAGACGATGCTATTTAATAATTAATTTAAGCCGCATAATTAATTAAAGTTGCTCTTTCTACTTAACAATGTGAGCGTGAGTGTGTTATCATAATATATTTACAGATTCATTTTAATCACTTTCAAAATATTTGTACATGCCTCATCTCACAAGTCACTTAGTCCCTTCTTTAAAAATTAACATGCACATATTTATATAAGTTGACTCTTTTGAAATTTCAATTAGGTAAGCTCCAAATTGAGTAGCCTCAGTGATCGCCTTTTTAGCCTTCCTGCTCTCAATAAATTCCTTATTCTGCAGCAATATCATTAAATTAAAAGAACACTGCAAGCATGAATTTTAAATATTTTAATACTCGCAATATCTGTTTTCTCTTCTCCTGCCACTCGTTATCCATCTTATAGATTTTGGCTTAGTGCTCTGGCCAGAAAGTTTTATATGGCTGAGTGAATTTAATGTAAAGCTGCTCGTCCACGTTCTCATACATTCCATATTTTTTATCTATGAAGTTTAAAAAACAATTTAATAAGAAGGTTTCAACAAATTAAACAAATTTATGAAGTTCTTGTAAGACTGCTCGGGGTCTTAGGCTTGCATGACTCCACTATTTGGCTCCTAGCACCAAGGACAAGAGAAGTAGGAAAGCAGAGTGACTCCTATGCATTAAAATGGAGCAGCTATCAAAGTGCACCAGAATATTCTCCTGTAAACTAACGAACAAACAATTAAGAATTAAGCTTGATGAGATTGAGAATGAGGAAATATTTTTGGGTTAAGTTGTGTGAAATCCATAGTACATCCTTGAAAGCACATATCCACTGAATGGAGAAATAATTGTCTAATGAACTACGTTGTGCTCAATCCAATCTCTGCATTAACGCTGCCCGTTGTTTACAAATAAATACTCAAGTAAAAATTTATATTTACGACTCTGTACAAGTAAATTAAGCTGGAAGTGCTACCTACCTTGGTAAATATAAATTAATCCTTGATCTGGAAATTTGGTTAGATTATTTTCCAAATATAAATAGTCAAAAGATATGCAGCACTTGTAAATATGTATCAGTGACTTCTTTATAAAAATTGCAAAATTAATAAAAGATGATGAACAAGATCCAGAGATCTCTCACAATCATAGGCAACTCCTTCAAGCCTCAAGCTCTTACCCTTAGTGCTCCTCCTTTCAGAGCCTTCTCAACAAGTAAGAATATGAGTTATCAAGCACATAGCTTGACTATTAAATATCTCGACCTTATCCTTGTTTTCTTATCTTCTTTTAGACTATGCTGATTTGAAGTATCAGAACATTTTGTTCGAGAAAAGAGAAGGCGGAGTGGGATATGTTCAACTCAACAGACCCAAGTAACTCAACGCACTTTGCGATGATCTCTTCACCGAGCTCTTAGACATCTTGAAGCATTTTGATAAGGATCCCGAGGTTGGATGCATAATCTTGACTGGCTCAGAAAAGGCTTTCGCTGCTGGCGCTGATTTAATGAAAAAAATGTTGCTTTCATCTTATATCTGCTGATATCAAGGAGATGTCATCTAAGGAGTACCCTCAGACATATTTAAAGTAAAGTAAAGTAAAATTTTAGGAATTGAATTAATAATCAATTTCAAATCTCAGCACTTAAAAGTACTAGATACGAAACCGTACTATTATCCTATGTAACTCAGACATATTTGATAGACATGCTCGCATGGTGGGAAGGCGTCACAAAAGTAAGAAAGCCTATCGTTGGAGGTGTAAATGGTTATGCCCTCGGAGGTGGCTGTGAACTAGCCATGATGTGCGATGTTCTTATTGCAGGCAACAATGCTAAGTTCGGCCAACCTGAGATTAATCTTGGAACCATCCCAGGTATGGGTGGATCTCAGAGACTCACTAGAGCAATTGGAAAATCAAGAGCTATGGAGATGATTCTCACTGGAGAGTTCATGGACGCCTAAGAGGCAGCCCAGAGAGGACTTGTTTCAAGAGTTGTTGAAGCACAGCAGCTTGATACTGAGCTCATGAGAATCGCCAGAAAGATTGCATCTGCGTCCTAACCTATTGCTATCATGGCTAAGGAAGCTATTGATTTATTAAGGGATATTTAAATTAAGCTGTGAATGAGGCATTTGAGACTGGACTTCAAAGCGGCCTCAAGTTTGAGAGAAGATTATTCCACTCCACATTTGCTACTAGTGACAGAAAGGAGGGTATGACTGCTTTCGTCGAGAAGAAAAAGCCCAACTGGACTCAGAAATGATATCAAAGATTCTAAAAATCTTAAGCCATTATGGAATAAGAATTTTTCAGATTTTCTTCTCTGAAAAGTTTGATTTTTACAGAGAACGAGATAAGAAAGTTTAATCAATATTCTAGTTTATTTTCCTTGAAGATTTGATGGTAAATTGCTATTTACTTTTTGTATTTCTCTGCAAGTATATCTTCATTCTCATTTACATTATAGAATCTAGATTTCATTGCCATCATATAAATCAATGAAAATAAAGATTTGGATATAAGTTTATAATGAGTGTTTATTAACCTCCAAAGAACACCGAGCCACAAGTGAATAGTCCAAAGTTTACAAAGTCAAAGAAAATCAACCCCAAAACTAACTTGTTGTATCGTTTAAACTAAAGTATTAAATTTAAGTTTCTTGAGTGGCGATTCTGAAGCAACATAGAGCTATTTAGAATATAAGCTTCTCATCTTATAAAGAAGTTTTCTTAGATAAAGTGCAGAGCCCGTTGCCATTATAGCAAATGGGAATTTATAGAGAGTCTAGCACTTTGAGTAGGTTTAATCTTCCAAGTACTCCAACTCTTCATAATTCATTGCGTTTAATTATTTGGCTCGGTTTAATGATCTATAGCTATTCAAAATACTTTCGCCATCTTCATTCCAACGCTCTCGAGTTTCTTAGCTGATATCTTATGCTTAAATTTCTTCCTTGGTAATTTTTCTTCTGATTTTGTCTTGGTTTTAACTTTCTTTCCTTTAAGAGCTATCAGATAAAATGCTGCTATTACTTGTGGCTTGCTTTGTCTCTTCTTTATTCTGATATTCGTTCTGCCTCTGTATTAAAATGGCGTTTACAAGTTGATAGAGTTCAGGTCTGTTCTTTTTATCGTAAAGCACTTTGAAAAGCAGATCTTCTCTTGAATAGACATGCCTAATTAGAAAGTTTTCTAGCATTGATACTAAAGGCTTCTTTACTTGTTCTAGAAACACTATTTGATCATAATTAGATTCATCTTTATTAAATGCTAATGAAGTAGGAGATTCTTAGGACTGAGTTTCGAGAGGGTTTTGCAGCTTTTCTTAGGTTTGAAATTAAGACATTTTTAACAAAGATTATAAGAAGATAGAAAACAGAATATTATGCTCAAAGTAGAAAATTAAAAATTGTATTTCAGAAGTAGTTTAGTTCATTCTGGACTTAATTTCAGAGGGGATATATTAGTGTCTATCTCTTCTAATGTTTGCTTAAGTTAAGTTTTCATCTCTTTCATATTTGGGGTCTTCTTTGTAAAGTCACTCAGATTTTACTGTGTGTTTATAAAGCCTTAGGAGCTCTTGCTTAATCCCATATTATTTAGCATATTAGAGAGCTCCAATCTGTTTTACATAGCGTCATGCTATCTTTATAAGAAAGAAGTAATACCCTTGCTTTTCATCAGTTTATCGTTGAATTACTCTTAGTTTGGAATTCTCTCTTTTGATTTTAAACTTTAAATTAAAAAAGATTTGTTAATCACAGGCTTGAAGGTGAATTATTGTTGCTGAGTTCGATTTATTTCATGTAACCTGTGCTACCTCTTCTATTCAAGAGCCTTTTGCTTAAGATAGAAATCTTCCGAGACATCCCTTCCCTATTTTCCTATAGATTGCCTCTCGGTCATCTCTCTGGTATTTTATAAAATATTTCTAGACAGTCTTGGTGTGAAAGTACATTCCCTCATTTCTATCTCCTCATCCCTTATTTTCTTATACATTTCATGAAGTTCTATTTCGGCTTTTTTGCGCATATAATCCTTATGCAAATTTTCAAAGAATTTCTATTTACTTCTGGAACGCCCTTTTTTGTTCGGAGTTTAGCATTTGCTGCCTGCTAATTCTTGTCCATAAACACTGATTTGAGGTCCTTAAAATGAAAGTTTAACTTAATTTATTGGTCTGAACGTCAAATTTCCATGCCTGACTTGCTGCTTTTAAATGTCTTCTCTCAAATTACCTTGAGCATCGTAAAGTTCAGATCTTTTCATCAAACTAGAGGTGGTCTATCGCCCTTAAATTAGTTAATCCTTGCTGATAAACTTACTTTATAGATTTTCAAACACTTGATCTATTTTGGCTTTTCTTTCTTGCGATTTTTAGACTTTTCTTTACATTTTCTAAAGCTTTTGATTGATTTTGATAAGTTCTGTCTACTGAATCAATATTTCAGCTACAAAGAAATCATTATAGAAAATTTATTCTCCTACCTTCAAGCTCTTCTTCCTGCTATTGTGCTTAATTTTGTTCTTAATCCATTCTTTTTTCAACTCAACTAGCGTTTAATAAGATAAAAAAATGATTGAATTTAAGTTTTACAAAGGAACAATTGGATGAGATATCTCCTGAATTCTTTAACTCTAAGTTATTCTTTAATTGCTTTTCTATTGAACTTTCTCCTTCTAATTAAGTGATATTAACTGCATCTACCCTAACTCATACATAGATGCCGACATGCTCTACTCTCCATCTTGAAAATCATTAAAAACATGCCATCATAACTATTTATAATAAATCAAGCTAGCGATAGAAGTTCTAGGTTTGATCTGCTAAAGTTTGAGGGATGTTATTTGGGTTGAAGATATTTTGCTCATTACTCTCTATGAATGAACTCATCGACATTTGAGTAATGTTATCAGCAGTCTGTTGAATAGCAGTGTCCTACGTGCTCCCTAAATTAAGATCTCCTTGGGCGTTTCTTGACTGCTTTTCTCTTGCTGTTCTAATTTAGCTTTGCCCTTAATTTTCCCCATCAGGAATATTGAGAAACTTGCTGAAGGAACTTCTGTTTTGAGACTTGGAAGCATCCTGTATCTCTCTTTAGTGCTGCGATCGAATATTATGGTAAGCAAGTTTCCTCATTTTAATAAATTAACGACTGGATTAATTTAATTAAGTTATTAAAGTCTATCAAAATTAATGCAACCATCAGATTCATCTCAATTTAAACTAGATTTTAGATTCACTGATTGATGCGTTCTTTCTCACTTAGTTACTTCTTCAACCCAGTTGTAGTAGGGTTTGTAAGCTAGCGATATTTCTGAGCTGATGATTTCAGGACAAGTGTAAGGGTGGTTTGCTCTAACCTCATTCACCATTTCCTGGAATAGTGTTTTAGTTGTCTTTAGCAGCATCAGCAACTCTTGATCCTTCTATATTACAAAACTTTTAACATCAAGCTAAATTTACTTCTATCTTATTAAAATAGTTCAATAAATTAATAAATTCAAAAAATAAATAATATTTGATCTTATTGTCCCATTTGTAAATACTGGTGACTCCTGGGATGATATTAAAAAGTAAAATATAAATTATTGGCGCATGCCACAATTTCTTTCTCTACGAGGGTGTTTGCAATTTTTTCAGCGACCTCCATATTTGGCACTAATGCAAAATGAGCCATCAGAATGAATTACCTGTGACGTAAGCTATTACAACATCCGACTATCCAGGGCTTTTGCTAATTATAGGCTCATTCACTTTTTCTTTTGCTGTTGCTGTGTCTTCCATTGGATTATTTGACTTGGAGTATGAAAATCTTTGTTAAATTTACTTATTTATCTATCTATCATCGCATTTCATTTAAAATTTTGTGTTGGGAGGAACGGAGCGAGTTTGAAATAAGTGCGAATAGAAAAGATACTTTTATTAATCATCATTTCATTATTCAGGATTTAATTATTTACTCATAAGGAACATTGGCTTTAGAAATAAGGGCTTCAAGTGAAGAAGTATAATAAATTCGAATGAGTAGCGTCAGATCATAATTTATCAGAAAGCAATTTATTTAAGAAAATTGAGACTTGAAGCTCTTAAATCAAATTTATTTTACTTTAATATATTGTCAACCAATTATTCAATTTAAATTTAAAATTATTGAAAATAATAGAAGACTAAAAGAGGCAATAAATCATTTTAGAAAATAGTTATACAGAGATTTATTTTTAATTTCAAATTTGATTTTCATTTGACTATAATAATTTCTGGGCAGTTAATTATAATAAATTATTTTTCGTGGTTGCTCTTAGTCAGATTTAATTAAGCTATAAAATAATATTCACAAATAACTTATATTAAAATTAAATAAGTCAGAATTTATTCATAGAATCTTTTAAATGAGTAATTTTTGAATAAACTATTCATCAAAGATAAAGTAAGTTGAGGGAAGAGATATAGCTTCGATTTATTAAATAATTATATCCCCTCTACTACCTTGCCATATATTTATGAATTTAATTTTCTACCTTCTAATTATTTACTAAAATTTATAGTCATCTTACTTATATATTGTTTAGAGAAAGAAAAAATATTATTTGCAATTAGTTTTTTATAACTTGAGATATGCTAACTTAAGCAGAAACTTTCAAAGGTCATAGCCTGCATCTACCCAAATAAACCACCACTAATTTTGACTGTGGATTCTGGGCACCCCCTATACTTTCATTTTATAATTTGCATTTATTTACCTGAAATCAACTAAACCTAGTGTAATAGCTTCGATCATATAAATTTAAATTTTTTAAAGAATTAAAAAGAATAAATATGAGAACGAGTTATGAGCTAGATTTGGGGATGCAGCATTAAAATAAACTTCAAACAATCGAGGTTTCAAGATCTAGTTTGGTTCAAAATAATTCCAAAGATGCTTACTAACCCCATCTATCTTCCTATTTAAAAATAATTTATCGATTGCATTTTACAAATTTGCCGATTAACGTACTCGATGAGTTCTCTCTCTTCTTTCATTTAATAAAGTTATTTTAATTTCTAAATATAATCTTGCAAAACGAATCGATTGAGGAATTCCAGTTTGACACTTTGCAGCAAGTTTTATATTTTTAAAGTTAGCCAGGAGCAGAGCTATAATTAATTTATGTTTTTTAAGCTTGACCTACGAGGACTCATAAAATAATATATTTTAGCGATTATAGTCCTTGCAATTCTAAATCAATTTACTTGTATGGATCCAATTATCAAATATAGATAATAATAGTTAAGGAATTAAGATCCCCTAACGGGCATATAATACTTAATCGATTTAAAGTAATTCACAGGCGTAACTCCTTGATCAGTTGTGCCACGTCACCGCGAAAGCCCACCGTATCAAATATTGAATAATCAAAATCTTGAAATAAAATCGGTTTATTCACAAGACTTAAGAGATGAGCCTATGGAGCTATAGAGTGCTAAAAATAATTTTGGATAAAGTTTCACAGATGTGGATTTCGCCGAATAGGAATAATTTGACCTCACTTTTATTTTAGATTGTTTTCACTAGAAATTTAATTGAAAATAACGATGAATATCTCCAGTCTATCAATTAAGAGTATTCTAAAATGTTTTTATTTATATAATTACTAACCTTAATACAGTTTAAATAAAAAAAAAACGTTGTATTCACAATTGCCGCACTTATATATTTTTTATAAATACAATTAAAAATAAAGATGATACATGCTTTAATATAATTGATTATATGATATTCTCTTGATTAAGTTTATCGCTCTGGATTTAATAGCTCTAGTATTTTACAAATAAATGCCGCTAGTTTTTAAACTGCAGAAGTTTAAGATAAAAGATTTCTTCTTCATTGTTTTTTTTTTTTTAAAGAAAACAAATTGGATAATTGGGCCTTTAAAATTAAATGGAAATTTTAGAAAAACAAAACTCAGATTCCCACCTCAATTAAGAATAAAGAGCGACTAACTGTCAAATTTAACAAAATATCGCTTCTAAGGAGTATCACAGATCTACTAGTGACTCTCTTTCTATAAATTAGGAATAATTTCCATCGTTAGATAGCTTTTGAGAAATATATGCTCATTCTAAATTTTCTATTTTGCCATTTTAATTTAATTAATTTTAAAATTTGTATTTAAAGAATTAATAAAATTACAAAAGATAAATTAAATCATTTTTTAGATAGCTTCCTTGGATGCTAAAGGAGAAGGAATTATATCAAAAAATAAATTAAGCAATCGATCAGTAAGATAAACATACCCTCCATTCAAAAAAGCATAAACCTTATTTATAGTGAAAATTGATGTTTAAATTATTAATTTTTTAATTTTTACTTGAAAATAAATAGAATCTCTAAAGATGTTGTTCATCTTTTTTATGATATTTTTTTTTTGTCAGAAAGTTTATACTCAACGGAGGAAATGAAATAATCCGGTCACACAACAAAAGACTTAAAATAATAAAAAATTAACTATTTATTAAATCTAAGACTAGATTTGGTTCTGAAAAACTTGCTGAGAGAAATTTTCAATTGTATCTATGATGACACAAATATATAAATTTATACTTTAAAAAAATATTTGGACATGTAAAGTTAGTGCGAGTATTCGAAGCTAAAGAGGGACAGAGACCCTCGAATATTGATCATGGAAAAAAAATAAAGCATATTTTAAAATTTTTCTTTAATTTAAAAATTAAAAAAAATTATTTTTAAAAAACAAAGGAAGAATTAAAAAAGGGGGGTCACTTTTTAAACCCCCAAAATTTTTTAAGGGAGGCCCCTAAATTTTAACTTTTTGTACTCCTATATATTCATTTTTCAATTAATTTATATATCATTTCCTTTAAAAATCTAAAATATTTTTCTTGCACTTTGTATTATTTTCTAAAGGATTTGTTTGACTCCTCTACCGACTAATCCCCAATGAACAAGCAAATGATTAACGAGATGAGCTTTTTGATTGGGTCTGTACTCTACAAGAAAGACATGCGAAAGATCTTCTCCTGCAGTTAAATCACTAAGCTGATAGAGCAAATGCACTCCTGCCTCTCACAATTTTCCATGGCTAAAATCGACTTGCTCTACTCATTCCCATCCTTCGAAGTACTCCTCAAGTATTTTGAAATCACTTCCTTTCAAAAAATTTGTTAAGAGAGGAATAAAACTCTCGGACAGAATATACCACTTTATTCTGAAGTTCTGAAGCAAATATAAATTGTATTTTGAGTTCATAAGATATTTTTATAAGCTACTTTTGAATGCTTTCAAACTCAGATAGAATAAAGCTCCCTCTTCATGAAAGCTCTCCTCATTTCAATTT
>JAJKFJ010022759.1:0-38749 GCA_027382625.1 Tetmemena sp. SeJ-2015 | reverse complement strand
CAAAGTCATTCAGCATTTATAGAGCAAAGGCGTCTAGGGTATTGACTCACTCGAAAAATTGCACATTTGGAACGAGGGAATTCTGATGGTATATCATGAGTTCGACTACACTTTTGCATAGTTTACTAAGGGTCCTGCTTCAGCTTACATGTTGTTAGAGGTGTTAGAAATTATGCTCTCTATCATTAAGGGTATCCACAGCCAAGGAGTAACCCATCGATGCTTAAGCCCATCGTACTTCAAGATAAAAGGCCCCAGCCCTCCTAAGGTCTTCTTGGGAAACTTTGAGTACGCTAATATATCTGGCTAACTAAGTCTAGACTAAGAGCTGCCCCCGATCCCATGGATAAGGCATCGAGAGGTTGCAGAGCTATTGGAAGCCAAGCCATCGCTGGATATTTACTCGATGGGTCTCATCATCTGTAGTGGGTTCTTAAAGGTGCCCTTGCTCTCCCTCACCACCGAGCATGGGTCAGTGAAGCAAGCTCTCCTCTTCAATTGTTTGTAGACGGAGTATTCATTCTATGAGAAGTGGCTAATGCAATCTATGGCCAACTTCCCAGACTCCAATCTTACATTGGATGACTTGCTAAATAATTTAAGAAGAGTATGTATAAAGCCATGATGTATTATTTTTGTTGATTAAATTTTATTCAGTATTTTTCCTCATGAATATCTTAGGAAGTTGCTACTTTCATTTCAAAAGTAGATGATGATGGTGCAGAATTATTTAAGAATTCGCAATCTTCAAATGTTGCTTAAGTTTGAGTAATTATAGCAACGCCTCCTTATTTTGCAGCAAAGTTTCCTTCAAATATTGATTATACAATGTTCAAATAGCTGCAATATGATACTAAAATTAAAAGATATTCATATAAAAATTTTGAAATTTTTTTTCAAGAAGTTAAATTCATTATTATAATTCATTTTTTCTTTCTTCTTATAATTAAATTAATTAAAAATTATTTAAATTTCTAATATTAAATTAAAATAAAGTCCTTTTAAAAAATTTAATAATTGAAAAATTATTAAAATATATTTGTAATTTTAGAAAATGAAAAAAATAATAATTAATACTTTAAAATAAGAAAAAAAATTTGGGGGTTTACTTCATCCCTTCTGAATAAACTTAGTGTCAATCAGAAATTTTTTTTAATAATTACCCTTTTAATAGTTATCGGGCAAGAATATATTTTTACTATCATTTTTTTAAATACTAAATATTCCTAATAATATTGTATTAGTAGCATTGAATTAGAAAATTTTAAGTCAATCTAGGGGCTGCTGATCAACATTAGAAGAATGAAGTCTGAGGTTCATGATGCAGTGCTCCTGGTTCCCTGGCAGTTGTAAATCTACTCTATTATGGGTGGAACTAATTTGAAAACCAGATTTAATTAATTAATAGTTCACACCTGATTTAATTTATCTTACTTCATCTTAAAAATTGTTGACTATTATACTTTTAGACTATTTGCGTAAAAAAAGTGAACTATAAGAATTAAGTACGCCGTTAATAATTAAAGAAAGCGTGCTCATAGTCTATTAGTCTAAACTTGGTAGGGGAAGATCCATCTTCAATGTAGTTTCTGATATCAGTCTATGTGAAAGCAGCACTAGGGCTGTGCTCAATACATCTCGGCTGATCACCATTGATCTAGGTGTCTAGGGCAGGGAGAGCCTACCTCCTCGGCTGGTAGTAGTTGGTGTAGGGGGTGTCCTTCTGGTCAGGGAAGAGTAACCCCCAGGGTTGAGGGTTCGAGCCTATCAGGGGCATACCGTGGGCGTGACATTGCATGCCGATGTTAATTTTAAGGATGTCCAAAGAGCTGAGACTCAAACAGTGTTAAGGTTAGTGCAGTGAGTAGGGGAGGTATACAGTTGTGACTGTGAGAGTGCAGTAGGAGTACGCCCCTGATAGGCTCGAACCCTCAACCCTGGGGGTTACTCTTCCCTGACCAGAAGGACACCCCCTACACCAACTACTACCAGCCGAGGAGGTAGGCTCTCCCTGCCCTAGACACCTAGATCAATGGTGATCAGCCGAGATGTATTGAGCACAGCCCTAGTGCTGCTTTCACATAGACTGATATCAGAAACTACATTGAAGATGGATCTTCCCCTACCAAGTTTAGACTAATAGACTATGAGCACGCTTTCTTTAATTATTAACGGCGTACTTAATTCTTATAGTTCACTTTTTTTACGCAAATAGTCAACAATTTTTAAGATGAAGTAAGATAAATTAAATCAGGTGTGAACTATTAATTAATTAAATCTGGTTTTCAAATTAGTTCCACCCATAATAGAGTAGATTTACAACTGCCAGGGAACCAGGAGCACTGCATCATGAACCTCAGACTTCATTCTTCTAATGTTGATCAGCAGCCCCTAGATTGACTTAAAATTTTCTAATTCAATGCTACTAATACAATAAATATCACAATCTAGAAAACTAAATTCTAAGAGCCCTTGCAGTTTAGGAAAATATTTTTTAGGCAAAAAAAATATTTTCTATTATGGGGGGTGGGGAGGACTGAAGTTAAAATCCTCCCCACCCTTTATAAATCTCTTGCTTTAAACATGTAACCTAGGTCAAAATTTGCCAAAAAAAGCTAGAGAATTGTGCGTAATTATTCTTCTAGAGTCTCATTTTAAACTATATAAGTTTTTAAGCTTTTGACAAAAATCAATCTGCTAAGAATTTGTTTTATCAAAAGTATATATGAATCAGAAACTAAGCTTAATCATATAAATAAAGTTCTTCTATGACTTAATCGTTATCAAACTATAACTCTTTTAGTAAATCACCCTTACTTTAGATCGATTTTCATAAAGTGACTTTTAAATTTTAGGTCTTAACTAAATATAAAATATGCAGGCGAAATTCACTTAAAATTTTTTGGTGAATATAAATTTACCAGCCTTTTTTATAAAAAGATGAGAATTATAATAAAGCAGCTTACATAGGATAGTAACTGATTTCTATAAACAGTACGAAAGTGCTGATTTAATGAAATTGATTATTAATTATATTCCTAAAATTTTACTTTACTTTACTTTACTTTACTTTACTATAATAAAGCAGCTGAATAATCTAAAAGGAGAGCACCCCTTATCTGTATTCATAAATATAATATGAAGGACTTTCCCATAACTGAATAATACATCAATTATGTTTATCGAACATAGCATGATTAACTTAGCGACTCAAAATTTCTAAAAACCTATTTTTTTAAAAAAAAGAATATAGTTAATTTTAAACTTAAAATATACTAATTTAAAAATCTATTTTTTGACCCCGTGCAAAAATTTTAATCTTAAAAATTCTTCATTTTTTGGCATTTTTTGAATTTTGGGGCTTTTAAATTTGCCATTTTTAAATTAAAATAATATTATTTGGGAGGTGGAGGTTAACTTCTGTCCCTCCCTCCCTTTTCTATAATGAAGAGAAATTAATTTAATTTCTAGATTTCTAAATCTTGATCTTTAATTAGTTTTTCAAAAATAAATAAAAATTTGAATATATAAATTAAAACTATCTTCTGACAAACTTATGCGGTTTTAAACGCTCCTCCTTGCTAAGCTGAGTTGTTCTTGAATTAAATATTTTCATTAAAAATGATGAATTGAGATTCTGTAAAAGTGATTAACAATGTATTTTTAAAGAAAAATACTCCGCCTTGCTAACCATAGTTATTTGTATAGATTCCCTGATTTAAAATAAATACAAAATTTATATTGTCTGCAAATGCATTCAGGCGATCTAATATTCATTTTTGTTTCATTAACATTAATTTTACTGAGAAAAGTAAATTTTTCAGATAGTTTAGATTTCATATAGATAGAATCTTTAAAATCCTAGTTATTATAAAAATAAAATAAGGGGTGTAACTTATAGGTGTATAGAAACTTACTAGAACATTTTTTGATATGATTGAGACTAAATAAAACTAAACAAATAAAAAAATTAAATACCTTTAGAACATATGATAAGCTTTATATTCTGAATAGAAAACAGTCGCATCGAATTTTCACAGATTTTAAGCTCTTTGATATAATATAAGATGAATCTTCTATCCGTTAAATCAATTTTAACTTTCAAAATTCATTCAATCTAATATTCAGCCATAATATGTAGAGGCTCTCATCTGATTGACTCTGGCAATTCGTTATTTAGACATTTGTTTATTATAACTCTTTATAAAATGAATAATTGAATTTGTTAATATGGATATCGCAATACTTTAAAAATAAATACTGGACCTTAAAGACATTTCTGAATATGAAAAGGCTATCCCATAAATCAAAATAAAAATTAATTTGTTTATTAAGAAGGACTTATTTGAATATTTAAAAAATATTGCCTTAAAAATGATTATTAAAATTATTACACTTAAAAAATGATAAATGCCATTATACTTGTGGACTTATTTTGGCAACCTATTATAAGGTTGCTCAAATAGTCAGGGAAAAGGATTGAGCTTAAGTTTTCCAATCAAAAATATAATTTCCCATTTAAAATATATCTATGCGATTAGAATATAAGATATAATTTTATTTTTTATAAGAATGATAAATTATGCTACTAATTTAATAACTTTAGAATAAAAAAAATTTAATAGCTATTGAATACCTAGTTGTACTCAATTGAAGCTGAGGGTGCTTGATTATCAGTGAAATTGCAAGAATCTATGTCCACTCTGAAACCCAGCACCTTAAAAATTACTCCCCCACTCACTGAGGCGGAATTATTGAAAAACTAACTCGTTTCAAGCTCCAGTTACAACTAGTCGTGCATCCCATAAATTATCACCAAAAAGAATTTAATTTAAATATAATACTAAAAGCTATTTTGTTATTTTATATTCTAAGAAATCAACTATTAAAGTTAAATAAACAAATTTATGCTTAAAATTATTATCATTAACTTTCTTCGAATAATACAGAAGAAGAATTTAAAGAATTAAGAGAGAATGAAATCTCAAATATGATTCAAATAACATAAGAATATCACGAATTTAAATTTCTTCAAAATAAATAGATGTAATTGTAAGGAGCAAAGAGTCATCCTCTGTCAAGAATAATTTGTATTTGTAATGTTGAGTTTGTGAAAGAGAAATCGTTTCAATCTTTACGTCCCAAGAATGAATAGAGCATTCATCTAATAAAGAACATTTAGAAATAGAATTAAATTTTATGTGTAGGGGAGATTCATTGACTTAAATCTGCTTATTTTAATAAAGAAAGACATAAAAGTATCTCAGAGCTTGTTTTAGTCTGGCGGTTCAATTTTACCTTTCAGTCAAGCTTTCAAAATGATTCTTTTTCTTTTCCTTGTTAAAGTGAATTCCATTTTAATTATATGCTCGTTTATCAAAATAAATTCAGGTAATCGTGTCAGATCTATCAATTTGAATTAAATTTAGTCAGATTCTCGATCATCTAGTGCTATTTGAGTCATACTAAATCATTTTAATATTCAATAGCAATGGTAGTCTATCAGTTTCCTAGCCTCTCTTGATCTGGTTTATGAATACAAAAGACTCACTGACCAAGAAACCCTTTACTGCAGCTCCTCAGAAGTCACTTACGCTGCGTCAATCTCACGCCAACTGTTCTCGCCAATGCGAGGTCGGGGCGCTGCCACTCACTGTGACTCGGAGAAGGCCTGAACCTTCCCTTCCCAAAGGATGGTCTGCCTCATTGGCGCTCGCTCAGATTACTAGATTACTGGTGAGTGACTGGCTGTAAGGAGCAACACTGGAGGACTGGGCTCTCTGCCTTAGTGCCGAGTTCTTATAAGTCTTGAAGTTTTTGCAGTTACCAAATATCATTTTAGAGAATCTTGTCTTCAGACACTTTTACGATTAACTATTAAAAATAGTTTAAAATAATATAAGTCCTTAAGTTTTTAAAAATGCCTTCTGTAATGATTTAAGCATATTCAGTAATTATATTTATTGTGCTATACTCCTCCTCGAATTGCGGAGTTATTTTTAAAATAATTTTTCAATAAAATATAAAAAAAACTCCATATAATTTAAATTTGAGTTGTTAAAGAAATTGGACTACTGGATTTTAATAGCAGTGAAGTCCATCCATAAGTTCGTCATAAAACCAAACATTTAAAGGGGTTTAAATATAATTCATTTAATGTTCGATAAGAATAAAAAATTAATTTTAGAAAACTGGTTTAAACTTAGCACAAAAAACACACACTTTTAATAATTAGATAAAGTCCTGTTGGGATAAATCAACTCCCCAATTATATTTTATTCAAATTTAAAAATAATAAACATCTCGACTCTGGATTCTAAAGGATATGTAATTAAATATTTACATTAATTCTATTAATTTTAAATATTACCTAAAATAATTGAAATTTATTACCCTTTTTTCTAAGAAGATTACTCCCACGAATCCTCCATATTTTAACGCCTTATTACCGATTGCAGTCACATTAGAAAAATGGAAAAATAAATCTCATTTCAATTCATAAAAAATAAGCTTATTTAATAAATAAAAAAATATTTATAAATATTAAAATTGAAGATAGCAGAGCATTAAAATCCCCATTAAATTATAAGAAAGTGAAAATTAGTTGTGTAAAATTAATTTCTTTATTAAATTTTTATAATTTTTGCGATCAAACGCGAAAACTCAAAAATAACTACATGTCCATCCTATCTCATTTTCATTTTATCTGGGTAGGATTTTCACCCTTACAGTAGTAAAGCCATTTCTCAAATAAACTCCATCGCAAAATGTTGAGAGTCCCAGCGCCACATACCCCAAAAAATTTTTTTAAAAAAGTAGGGTTGCAGCTGTTCCTCACCCCCTTCTAATTTCAAAGTGCACATCAATTTTTTTGATTGATCCTCAAACTTTTCGCACTATGCGCACTTCATTTTGGGATAGCCGGCAAAGACTTCCCAAAAATTTTTCCTTATCTCAAGATTTTTCCCGTAACTGTAAAAAAACATCTATTTTTTTGAAAGGGCATAACGTACAAAAACTTTTGAATTGGTAACCCCTTTTAAAAAGGGACTAATTTTAAAATTTAAAATTTCTGAAATATATTTACGCTAGGTGTGGAGGTAGCGTGAAGTTTGTAACGACGAAGTGTGTTCACACCAACACCTTCATGAAAAAAGTTGGTACAAGAAGCACGATAACATAGAAGTTTACGAGTAGAAAGTAAATATACTAAAAGTGCCTTACTTGCGGAACAGCGAAGACTTGGGTTTAAAGCTTATTTTTCATCCTCGCTCTATCAAGCGGAGCAGTATGTTGCGTTCCAAAAACTCAAGAAAAGATCACGACGGGAGATCTTTCTACTGTGACAACCTCAGCGTACACAAGACAAAGGAAGCGAAAAGGCATACGCTGATTTGAAATCATCGTTTTTAATTTTCCATACTCGCCAGAGTTTCAACGGCATCGAGTTTTACTGCTGGAACTTATTTAAGGGACACAATAAGAAGTGCTGCTTTTCATTTGATGCATGATTAATATCGTAAGAGGATTTAAATGAGTAGTTGAAAGAGGGGAAGAAGAGAAGACAAAGTTATGTCGAGAAAGGGTAGATGAATATTTGGGAAAAAAGTATTTAGTTTAACTTAATGCTGACTTAAGTACTTTGTTATCAAAGAAGGGTTTCTTAAGGGGTTTCCTTTCTCTCTTTTTTTTGGCCAGTGGACCTAGCTTCCTCATCTTGAACCTGCCCCCGCATCTATGTGCATCTCGCGCCCTTTTAGTTTGTAAGTGATAGAGGGCTTGCTCACCTCGATCTTGATTTTGTTTCCGTTTTGAATACCTTTGCTCTCTCCTTCATTTAATTTAGATGCCGGGGGTTTCTCTACACAGTTAAACTCTAAAATTTTACTAGAGAAGTAGGGATACTTTGAACCCCCAAAAAATTGCCCTTTAAAATTTCCTTCTTTTTTGGGGTTTTTTCCTCTACTTAAATCTCTTTTTTTAAATGTCCTTTGGGGCTTGGTACAGTAGAAGGGAGAAAGAAACCCTTCGGCCCTTTTTGGAGGGTTTTTTTTTTTTAGAAGGAAAAAACCCTCATTCCCCTTTTTTGTTTTTACAAAATTAACTGGGGAAGTTTGGGGTCTCCATCATTTTGGCATCGTTGTTTTGAAAACTTTCTTCTCATCAGCAAGAATTGTTTTGAGGAACGAGTCTTTTTTCCATACATTGTCGGAAGGAAAAAACCAACTAAGTTTATTGTTATTTTTTGCATAAGAGCTTCTTACCTTGATAAGTGAGGTACCTGAGAGGTTTTCCCTTGCTTCGGACCTGTTGCTCAACTCTTGCGTTTCCCACTTTTAAACCCAACTTTCAAGTTTTCCAATTTGCCGATCTCGTGTTCTATTTAAAAATCAAATTTTTTTTATGTCTAGATCTGACCCACGAAGCTAAGTCTTACATTTTAAAAGTGAGATCCTATAGGGGACAAGTGAAATAGATGGGGCTAGAGAACTAGGAATCAGGGGCAAGTTTTTGAAAAGGAGCTCCTTTTTATTGTGCTACTAAAGTTTTGAAATTAATTAGTACAGTTCAATTTGCGTTGCAATGAAATTAAAGAGCTATTTTTAAGCCTTTCTGACGTCGACTTATAACATGTTGCAACGGAATTATAGCCTACTAACTGCGTTTTGAACTTAATTTGTAGTAAAATCAAGCAAATAAGAGAAAATTGGAGCTACTAATAATAAAAAAAGAAAGATGAAGAACATCAATAACTACATCTTTTGATAAGTTCTGTGAGGCTCTGCACTAGGCAACAGCATACATAAAATAAGTGGCGGGCTCTTCAAAAAAAAAATTTTAATTTAAATGGCAACCAACCTAGCTAGAAACAAGTACAACCCTTTGCAAAACAAACTAAAATAATTTCGGAAAAGCAACCAAAAAAGATGCTTTTGCACTAAATGCGGGAGAGCTCTATGAACTTTTAGCCAGCAAAAGATATTTGTTTTTAAAATGTCAAGCCAAAAGGGTTGAGAAGTCGGGGGCCTTAAAATACGACCCGATGCTTCCCCTTTTTGCGCTTAGAGATTAATGAGGAGAAGAAACTTTTTTAATGCGAGTAAGTAACGACAGTTCGAAATCCTCAGAGCCCCAAGCGGACATCAAGGGAAATCCACTCAGACAAAAACCCAAATCTATATAAAACATTAAGAAAGTGGAAGGTCGATTCCTTGCTCAAATTTGACAGAATTTCTCATCTGCTTTTCCCAAGAAACACATGGAGAAGAGACAAGGCGGTTTCTAATTGAGGGTAAAGAAACTTTAAAATGGTGCCCGCAAGAGGAAGCACGATACCGACGGTTCAACTAAAGAGGAAACAAAAAGGAGAAAAGAGGAAATTTTAGTTCATGAATAAAAATTTTTTAGTGTATGGTTTCAGTAAAGTTTCAGCTGTCAAAGCAAGACTCCTGCTTTTAGAGTTGAACTTTTGGGGGGGGGTTAAAATTCCTCCACCTTTTCTGATGCGAAGCGAAGAAAAACCATCAACAAGAAGGTATGCTTACAAGATCCATTTCTTTTAAAAAAAAAAGAGTCTTGAAATTCGCGAACGAACTGACGTTTTGAGAGAAGCGAGGGGCAAAAAATGGAAGTACTTCTTCATCTTGCTGGTGTTCTTATCGATCATGATTTCAGCCCTTCGCTTTTAAATGGGAGATCACCTAAAAGAATTCTCAGCACGAGGGGAAAAAACTTTACTGCTATTCTATGACCTCGTTAGAGGGTGATGGAGTTTCATGAGTTGGGGTTAGAGATCTCAAGCTAGAGCATCATGAAAAATTTGAACCAGTCAGACAACTGTCAAGACTTCAACAGGTTTTTTGAAGAAAAAAACATTGAGGAAGCATCGGTCAAGGAACTGCAGGCTACTTCCATAGAGACAGTTGGCTCAACGGTTCAGGCAGTGGGACTTTGGGTTTCTATGTGAAAGTTAAGATGTTTAATATAATTTGCAAAAGACATTGTAAGATTGCAAGGTATCAGAACCTTTTTTAAAAGGTTAGAGAGTAATAATCAAGCAACCTATGAAACCTAACACTCAGTTATCTGAAATAGAGGAAGCACGTATAAAATTCCGAGAATATTTTAAGACGTCAAGGTCACCTTCCTAGAAGACTTCAGATTGCCTCTTTAGGGTTAAATTTTAGGCATAAATAAGGTCTAGCCCCATTCTTAGTAATATTTGTGAAATGTCTTAAAATTAAACATCATTAATTGGCTTTTTTTAATTAAAACTAATATGGGATGAATACGAATGCAGAATCGGAGGTAAGAGATATTTCAGATTAATTTACTAGTAGACGTTGATTGAAGACCTAATGTTTAGATGGTTAACGCCTAGATGAGTCAATTTTACTCCAAGGTTCGAAAACCACAGGTAAAACTTTTTTTACATTTTTTTCCTGACCAATATTTCTAATAGTAATAGCAATAGCAGTAACAGTAAAATTTAATGAAGAGATATTTAAGATGAAGATGAAGAAATGGAAGATGAGGAAAATTAATTAGCGAAAGAATAATTTGAAAAGAGGAAAAGTTTGAAAATAAATTAGAGATGTTTCAAAAAGTGAAATTCAAAGCTGATATAGTTAGGCTCAAAAGTACGCAATTAAAGATTAAGTCAGTTATTTTTCTAGAGATGTTTTTATTAATTTAACCATCAGTTCAATTATTCATCTCTTTTACCAATCTCTCTAATCCATTCATATTCGTCCTATATTGATTGGTATTTAATATATAATTTAGAGATATAAATAGATCTTTACAGTTTAATTGTTCTTTTTTTATGTAGAGAGCAGTGATTAATAAATTGCGTGTCTAAATATAATTAACACCTAATCTTTTCCTATTTAACATCATACTTTTTTCTTGAAGCCAGACAATATTTTACTTGATGGTTATTTTGCCTATAGATTAAGATTGGTTTTATTTCTACAACCTACGATCATATTCATTTATTTGATTTTATCTCAAAATTTTTTAATATAAATTAGCGAATAAAAGATTTTTATCGGGACTTAATGAGATAACTGCCCCACCAATCAATGTCAAAATAATATTATTTAAAGTATTTAATGTTCTATTTAAATTTTATTTAATTATGCTTATATTTTACCTCTAGTAGTAATATATTTCATAAGTTTTTATTTTTAATTGATAAAAATTTTACTGAATAGAGGCTGAATTATTCAGGAAGATAGAGTTCTCAAAATCTATATCAGTATTGTAAGTAGCCAAAGCACCTCCTAAACCTTTTATTCTTCAAAAATTAGTTTTAAATATAAAAATTGGCTTTTAGAATAAAAATTGGTGATCTGTTTGCTATAATAATAAATTATTCTTGATAGATAAATAAATATATTGCAATAAACTATGAATATTTCATATTAATTGAGGAATTGCTTCGAATTATGTATAAAACTATTGAACTAACTTTAGTCTCAAATAATAAGAGCAATATTTTTTATTAAAAAAAAACTTTAAATTAAGGTATCAAGAATTAACCCCGCCATCATAAATAATACGCGATCTAACATATGTAACCACGATTCTTAAATATGTAGCCATTACTCCTGTTATCAGTCATGACACTTACTATCATTTCGAAACAGAGAGCATCCTCATTAGTGAAATACTGCCTCCTCCGTCAGCCATCACTTGTAGGACATCTGAATCTGCTGGCCTAACCAGGGCGCAAAAGGCTTATCATGGCAAAAAGAAAACAATGCATCAAGATTACAAAATTAACAGAATATTTGGAGGTAAGTGATCACGATTAAGTAGCATTTATAGTGTACTCTAGCAGTAAGACCTCATATTCTCATATAGACAGAATGCGTCTGTGGGGACTACATGTAACTTACTTTTACTTCTAACTTACCAGATTCCTTTGAGGATTTTTACAGTAACAATTACTCCTTGTTATGGCCCCTCAACTCTCCTTGATTGGGAGGTCGTTTATCTACGATGAACGGACTACAGCTTGAGAAGTAGTATAGTTATCGCTGTTTTCAGGATTCGTCACAATCAACGCGTCCCTTTAAAATACAATATACAGAGCTTATCAATCGATTACTAAACTATATTGGGTAAGTAAATATTACATCTGCCCTCGCACCTGGCAGGTTATTCCTTGTTTTGTGAATTGCAGGTCGTCTTATTTAGTAATTTAATAATTTAATAAGAAACTTATAAAACATCTTTAATTATTTTATTTATGATTCCCTATAGAAATCATAAAAATGTAATATAAATTAATTCAAAAATAGGTTATTTTTTTAATAATCTTATCTTAGGAAACTAATTTTATTTAAACTAGCATATTTTAAAATCTTAACTTACAATTATATATATATAGTCGAGAATTTAATAAATAAGAGAACTAAATTATAAATTAAAATAAAATGGAATAAATGAGTGGCAGATGAAGTTTATCTTATATCAATAATTATTAGACCATTTTATTCCACATCAAATTCTTAGGTCTTTTTATCCTTGCATTTTTTTTGTATAATAGTTCAGTAAATTTTATAAGTGGCAAAAGTTGAGGTATGGGAATATAAATTTGATGAAGAGTACTCTCATCATATATTGATGCAGAGAGGTGCTGAGAATTGATTAAAAGAAGAAACTCATATTAACTTCTGAAAAGCTCTCGAACAAGGTGAAATTAGAGGGTTTGGATATTTATAGGAATCTATAAGCAATATATTGTAAATTTAAGGAGTAATTCATAAATTTCAGCATATTTTTAAAATATAAATGAGGAAAAGGCTTACTTAAAATATAACTATTTTTATAGAAATATGAAGGAAAAATCTATAAAATTGGATAAAATAAAATTTCATTTAATTGATAATAACAATCCATAATTTTAAAGATGTGTTTATTTCTGCTTGATTTCTCGTAAATTGAGAATCTTAGATACTAATGGTTTACCATGATTCTTTTATATTGATTGCTCCTCCAAATCCTTTGTTACGACAATCTTTAATCTTTATTTTTTTCATCACAAATTCATTCTTATCCGAGAAGAACAAAATTTAAATATAAATTGTACAAAAAAATGCTATCTATAAAACAGTAAAAAAATTGTAAAGATAAGTAAATATTTTTTAATTTCCCAAATTTTTAGAGAATCTAATTTTTCATTTATTAATTAGTTATATTATGTACCTTGAAGCTTGCTCAATTTATAAAAAAGTAGAATAAAATAAAATAATAAAACAGTAGTTAATTAAATATAAATTAGAATCCTTTTTCCTTTATTTTTTAATGAAAAAGAAGAAATACCAAGGCAATTCATTTTTTTCAGTCCTAATTTTCAACTTAAATTATAAAGCTGGTCCTGATTTTATAAAGGAACTGCCATCTGAATAACTTTAAACATTGTAATCTAGAATCTCCTTAATATCTCAAAAATGAGAAATTTATTTCAAATTAAATCGTAAATCATATCAAGTAAAAATATATGTAAAATTATAAATAATAAACCACTTAGTTCAATATAGCATAAAATATTTTTAATTTTATATTAGTTATCTTGAATGAATAAAGAATCTGGAAGGATGCAGTCTACAGAGAGGTCTTCAATATAAAAAACCTCATAGGTGTTTTCAATATGAATAAGAGCCCCCTTCGCAGTGTAACTATCTTGGACAGTAATGTTTTTGAACTCAGTTATTGAAAAAGCCATCCCTTCTTAATTCATAATTGCACCTGAACCTAGAGATACTACTCTTGAGAAGTCTAAATTTGACATTACTAATTTTCCAAAAAATTAATGAAATATTAGCATTATCTAATTTTAAAGCATTTAATATAATAAGAATATTATATTAAATTTTGCTTAATACTAGCTATAATTACTTTTATTAGTCCTTTCTTTTAAAAAAAAATATTGCTTTCATATTTAAATCCAATTGAGATAGGTTGAAATTGAAAAAAAGCCCCAGAGCCTCTAGAAAATATGTTATGAAATTGACATGATGTGAGTAAAGCTGTTAGATTATGGTTCAGCTAGCGCGGTATGTCAAATTGAGCCATCAGTTCATAGTAGGAAGGTTTGTATATAGAGGAAATTATTCCTCCGTTCTTTTATCTGGATAAAATATTTCTAAAGGTGCAATCTCTCATCGTAAAAGACCCATTCAGTTGTTAGATTTAGATTAGCATGTTACCCTCTGTCACTATGTGATCGAATGTCAAATTATTAAATATTGTTATTTTTGCTTGCTCATCTATCTAAAATAGCCCAGAAAGTCCACCCTCATAATCAGGTTACTTTGATATATGTTTGAACTCAGAGTCTTTAACTATTACTTTTTAGCATGAATGGCATTAAAGAATCACTCCACTTTCAAAGTTGTAGCCGTTTTAAATCTTTAAGTTCTATATTTAAACAGATGTGTTATTGCAATTTTCTAGTTAAAGGTTATCATTTGTGCATAAGTTAGTATTATAAAATAAAGTTTTAAGAAATTAAAAAAAAAGATAATGAATTAAACGCTAATTAGACTTTCACTAGCCGCACTAACTTTGAAAATGGGATTGAAATTATAACTCAAATCTCCTTGTATAATTATGAATCCTTGGTTCATTTGAGTTAAATTAGCTTCATTTTAAGAGCAAGAGAGATCTATGTTGTTGATCAATAAGTTTTAGAAACTATAAATGTTATTACAAAATTAATTAGAAGCTCTTAAAATCAAAATTAAAATAATATCATAATTAAAAATAATTTATGCAACATTAATAAAGATACCCATATCATAATCTTCAGAAATTTTTTGAGATTTCATTTCTTGTAGTGAAGTAATAATGACATCTTTAATTGTTATATTTTGCGTTGCTCCAATTTATAATAAACTCGAAACGTACTGTTACTTAATGACAGTTATATTTTTCAGAACTAAGTCCTATACTTTTAAAATTTATTAATTATAAATAAACTTTGTAACTTATTTTACGCAAGAGAATCTTAGATGAAATTGACTACACCGATTTCAAATTGAGAGTCTTATTCTTATATGAAAACATTTTTTAAGGTTAAAGAAATACTCTGATACAAATTTTGTTTTAAAGTCAACAAGTACTGATTATTCATATTTGAATTATATTGGAATTAGTCAAAATATCCTTGAAATATTAGAAGGCCAAATTAATAAACACCTTACTTTAAATATGGAAAGAAAATAGCTTTTAAAATTTAAAAATATAAATTTTTAAGTATTCATGACAGCTCTTGCCTAAAGATTAATTCCATTAATCTGTACGTTATCTTATTGATCTTCAATTTAAATGAATGATGCATCACTTCTGCATGTTGCAACATCAACCAAAGCTTACTATATATTAAGGAGTTAGCAGTCTTTGCAACTGAAAATGGCGCTCTAAAGAGTGAGAATGTTACTATATTTTGAGTTCCTATCAGATAGTCTGGATTAATTTAATTAATAAATTCCACTCAGAGCTGATCTACTAAATATGTTTTGGAATACGTTCCTTCTAGATGTAACATCGCAGTTTTCTAAATAGATCTCTTAAAAATATTCTCTATTTCAAAATCATAGAAGGAATTTTCAATTCTCTATTAAAATATTTTGAAAGATCAAAGAAAACTGATCAAATTATTTTTGCTACAAATCATCCAAGTGTAATTAGCAGATGTCTATGTAATCTGATAGTGCATCTGAGGCACTTAGGTTATTTTGATCCAGATTAAAGTTAGCGTCTATGATGCTGTCTTAGATTAAAAATTAGGTTTTACTACTCTAATTTCCAAATAAGGAAATTAATTCCTAATAAATAGGTGAATTACTTTTAATGCCGATAGTTATATTCACTACCTTGATTTCAATTAGATGATATATTTTAATTTCTTTTACAATTATAATTAATTTAAATGAGCTTGAGTAGCTAAAATTAATCCACCTTGATGCTCTAGAAAGTCTTGTGTTTCATTTTATTATAAATCTCTTACATCAATTTAAGAGTTTAGAATTATCAATGAAGAGTATAAATTCTGAATGTAAAAACCACCTCTGTTCATAATTTATCAAAAAATTAAAACGAATTATCTCATTAAATACATGAATTGAACTTTAAAGTATTTGTTAAATAATTATATTAAAAATTCAATACATATTATAGGATGAATACAAAAGGATGCTCGTAGGTTGGTAGAAATACTAAATAAATGAAAAATGCTTTCTTTTTACATAAATGCAGTTGGATTCCGCTGGGACTGATAATGAGTCCTTGTTCAAATTATACCCCCTAACAGATTTTAATACTAATCTCTTTCTGATTATTACACCCTTAAATAATTAAAACTGATTCATTCACTTATTGGTTTATTAGTTTAAATTAAAGGGTATCAATCTAAAAAATTTCATCCTCATTTGAGTAAATTCTTTCATAGCAATCTTTAGAATGAGATTTTAATATTGTAGTAGTAGCATTGAATTCGCAAAAAATTTTTAATCTTCGAGACTGTTGACTGACGGTTGAAGAGAGCAGGGCAGGTTTCCTGATGGAGTGGCTCTGATGCGTGGCAGTTGTAGATTAAAAGGGTTCTATTCTAGGTGGAATCGTTTGAAATAAGGAATTAATTAAAATCGCCATATAAATTAAATAATCGTAATTAAATTGGCACATTTGGAGTTTGGAACATTGGAACTTTGGAACATTTTGGAGTATTAGGGCGTGAATTTAACTATTAGGACTGGCCAATATTAAGGGCGCCGAGAATGTTCCAATGTTCCAATCCTGAGTGAGAGGACGATGATAAATAAATATGTGAGTGCGAATTAGAGTGTGATATATATAAAGCCACAGAGATAATATATAAATAAACACAACCGTAATGGCTACCCCGAGGCATGCGCAGCCCTACAGCTATGTGACTGAGTCCAACCATCTCTGATAGTGCGAAGTGTTCTCAACGCCCTTAGGGTGCCTATCTGATCTCTATACAGAATTACTCTCTTAAGTCTGGATTGGCTTTGTAACCCCTGGACCTGATGACTCTACTCATTCTGAGATATAGCACTTTCTTTGTCTCCACTTTATAGCAAAAGCCTCCTCATTTTGAGAATTGCATGTCGCGAAGTTATGACTGCTTGCCTATCTCTTAGGTGTAGAGAATTCCCGCTATTTCTCATTGAACTCGATAATCAGGCTTGCTTGCCAGAAAGCCACCCTGCGCCGTCGTCTATCTCCTTCCGGCTAAGCATCTTGAGGCACCCTAAGGGCGTTGAGAACACTTCGCACTATCAGAGATGGTTGGACTCAGTCACATAGCTGTAGGGCTGCGCATGCCTCGGGGTAGCCATTACGGTTGTGTTTATTTATATATTATCTCTGTGGCTTTATATATATCACACTCTAATTCGCACTCACATATTTATTTATCATCGTCCTCTCACTCAGGATTGGAACATTGGAACATTCTCGGCGCCCTTAATATTGGCCAGTCCTAATAGTTAAATTCACGCCCTAATACTCCAAAATGTTCCAAAGTTCCAATGTTCCAAACTCCAAATGTGCCAATTTAATTAGCGATTATTTAATTTATTATGGCGATTTTAATTAATTCCTTATTTCAAACGATTTCCACCTAGAATAGAACTTTTAATCTACAACTGCCACGCATCAGAGCCACTCCATCAGGAAACCTGCCCTGCTCTCTTCAACCGTCAGTCAACAGTCTCGAAGATTAAAAAAATTTTGCGAATTCAATGCTACTACTACAATAATAAGAGTGAGATATATTAATGGAGCCAGTCTAAAAATAATGGAGTTTAAACATTCAACTCAGACTTAATATATGGCTAGCTAAGGGTGATAAATCATAAGAGAGCCAAATGAAAGCCAGCAAGAAAACTATGTTTGTCAAGGACTATAACAAGAGGAGTCAAATTTCTCTTCAAAATGACTAGAGTAATCGAAGAGGAGTCACTCTTTGAGACCGAGAGAGACTTGAAAGAAAGAACAAGGGAAGTCGACTGCGTAAATTTCTTCAAGATCAAAGGGGCTGAAGCGCTTTACATGGCTCTCTTTGTCAAGCCTTACGTCAACGGGCTCTCCAAGAACTATTTCAGCAGTGAGCGCTACCTCGGCTGCCAAGCGATATAGAACTTAAAGATCCCCGCGTCGAGTATCTCTGAAAGAGAAATGAAGAATGCAGTTCAAGCAGCTGGAGGTGAGCAAAAGATTAGAAGAATGGAGGATCGCATTCTCGATGCTCTTATTCCTAAAAGAGAGAAGAGCAGCCCTACAAGGCTTTGAGGAACCAAGCAGATGATTAGAAGGAAAGCAGGACCGTATTAGACCCTCCAGCCAAATTAAATCAAGAGAAGTCAGATCTCTCAGCGATCTGTACTAATATAGCATTGACGACGACTTGATAGTCTTCAGATTGGCTCGAGAGATAATGATTCTCGATACTAATATCTCACAGTATTCAAAGGTAGGCTTGCTACAATATGAAAGCTGCATCATCCTCGATTAGCTTCAGTTTTACATTGAGGCCCAAAATTACTAATCCAAAGAGATAAAGATCATCGAGGCGAGAGTGAGCAAAGAGTATTCAGCTGAGATCAATTTGCTGGAAGCTCTGGAAGGGCTCTACAAAGTGATTTTTGACCTGGTAGACAAAAATAAATGTACTCTTTGGATGCATGGAGACTTAAATATGGGCAAGTCTACTCTAGACGGGATTTTTCCAGGAGATATTTGTGTACTAGAAGCTTCTGGACGCATCTCCACAGTTCATTGTGGATCAAAAGGTGATTGAAGTCTCGCCATAAAATGTGACGGTGAATGAAATCAATACATGCTTCACTTCCTTGTCAAACAAAATCTGTCAAAGATGAAGCTAATAATGGAGGGCGAAGGATTTCCTGCGAACATCAAACAAGGCGCAGTCCGATACCTGTGCTGCAAAGCCATAGTCTCCTCGAAAGATGATCCCCTTGAGTTTCTCAAGGGCGAGCACCTCGAGTCCTTCAAGAACAGAGGAGAATTTGTGAAAATGATGCGAGAGGGAAGGAAGGGCGGCCAGTTCTTCCCTCTCACATGCATGCAGCTAGCTAACTTCTTTGAAAACAGGTTGATCAAGGACAAGCTTCTGATACACAGGCAGACGACTAAACAGAGGATTTCACAAATGCGTATACTTTAAGTGCCACTCTAGAGGAAGGAAGCAGCAATAAATGAGAACCTTAAATTTATCTAAAATGCACTATACTATGTTTGTATGGTCATGTTTCGGCAATCCTCAATCACTAACGTTATTTAAAGTTATAAATTCTCTAAAAATAAGCTCTTCTTATTGAGTTAAAACCTAATTCTAATCTCAATAACAATCTGCTCATCTTAGTGGATTGGTGGATATATAAGTTGTATAAGTTTTCATAATGGCGCCTGGACATAAACTAATAAACTAATTAGAGAGGTTAGTTTTTAATTATCGATTTTTGATCTTTAGACTTTTATTTAAAAGAACAGAATGAAATTTAACTTTTAATCTTCCAACTAATTGGGTTTCAAACAATAGGTTATGTGAAAGCTTCAGTATTATGAATGACTTTTCATTTATTTCGTATTTCTACCAATCGACGATCTAAAAAGAAAAGAAGTCAAATTAAAAATGGATTTTGTATTTTAAAAAGCTATTCATATTATTCCTTTAATATTTTTGATTGGTGCTACATAATGAGTGGTTGATCTTAACATCACGAAACTGATAAGTAGTGCGCGTGTAAATCATTAGCAACTCTTCCTCACCAAATGCAACTACTTCACCTGTGAATGTAGAATACAAAATGCTTCCTAGCTACAATGCGTTACTTTAATTGATTGTTGAATTCTCAATAGTCAAATTTCCTAAATTTTTTAAGTAAAAAACTCCTCCATTTTCTGATTAGATGTTGTAAAATTTATCTAATCAATTAATTAATAGGTATTTTAAATTAGAGTCCTTTATTTTCTTTTTAAATATTTTAATAAAATGAGGAACCTGTAATAGATATGTTCGAGTCTTCAGCGTAAATTATTCCTCCATTGTAGGCTGAGATATTTACAAACGCACTGTTTTAAATGCTAATAGAAGTATTTTACAAGTTGAAAATTCCTCCCTCTCCATTTGCAGCAAAGCAGTTTGCGAAATAAGAGTTTTAAACTAAAATCTTAAAAATGCATTAAATCAATATTTAAGGTAATCTCTTTTGCGTTATGTATCTTAAAGAGGCCAAAACTAGGCTAGTCAGATGATTACTGGTCCCTTTCGCAATTAAAAGTAGTACTGTCTATCAATACTCTTATTCCAATTTCCTCACTCTCAAAAAAGTATCCTTAATTTAATGAGGGAGTATTTTGAGAGTCAAAGATTTAGCCAACCAGCTCGAAGTCAAGGCACTCGATAGCTTTAAAAGTCAGAATTGCAAGAAAAAGTGTAATAAATAACGAATAGTCTTGATGGTGAAAGCAGGGGGATCATGAGTAAAGTTTCAACAAGCTTGCTTTATCTGAAATTAACAGTTTATTAAATATAATTCAAAATAAGAAGACATACATTATAAAAGACCTAATGATTTATTGCACTAATAAACCAATGGATCATCTGATTTGCTCCACTAATTATATCTTTCTTATTCATTATATCTTTTTAATGCCACATATAGCAGCATAAAAATTATATATCTAACTTGCTATCAAATAGAAATAAAAAATACACTGAAAACATATTTAAATTGAATTCAAATAAATTCAATAAGGAAATATAAATCAAACTTTCTATAGAATAATTAGGAGATTCTCACTTTAAATTATAATCATTAAATATATTTGATCCTCACATGAAATTTTTAGCACCATTTATTTATTGAGCACTTCCCATATTTGTAAAATAAGATTAATATGAATTAATAATCGGAGAAGTTAAAATTCTCAAATAAATGATGTTCAAACTCCGATTATGCTAAATATAAATATAATTTCGTTATAATATATCTTATCTGACTTTCTGCCTAAAGTAAAGATAGGGAGGGTTGTATCTTCTGTCATTCTGACCAAGTGAAGATTTGTAAGTTTGAATGTGAGCATTAATCAAAATATAAAATTAATTCAGTAATACTTTCTAGAAATAGGTTTGCGTTCATGCTTGCCACACATCCTTAAGCATGGAAAGCTCCTCAAAGAGCACCCAAGAAAACTAAGTGTTTTTGCTTCAAGCATCTCTGACTGTTTTCGAGAATAGAAAAGTACATCATGAAGCCTAGTTAGACTGAAAATCTCCAACAGTAACTTAGCTCCCGCAGGCGATGTAGAATATAAATGAAAAGATTGCCTTCTCAGCAGTTCAACTTGCAAGATGTTTACTCGATCGACTAAGAGCATATTCATGAGAATATAAGCACACAAAGCATTGTGCAGATGACAGCACTCATTATTCTTTGAGACAAGATAGCATCTTGACTCTGACGGCACCTCGGACCTAATGCGATGCAACCCAAGCAGACCTTGAGAGAAATAGAGGTAATTAGCAAAGCATAGATAACATGAATAAGCGAGTATTAGAGTGCTTCTATTAAAGTATAGCTTGCTAAATAATATACTTAAATTTTTATCGCATCAAACTTACAAAATCTTTCACTTGGTCAGAAAGTCTGAAGATACAACCCTCCCTATCTTACTTTAGTCAGAAAGTCAGATCAGATATATTATAAAGAATTTATATTTATCCTAATTGTGGTTTTAACATCATTTATTCGAGAATTTTACCATTTCCGATTATTAATTCAAATTCATTTTATATTATCTTTGCTCTTCTAGTCTATTATGTGAACATCTTATTTCTTGTTAATATTGTTTTGGGTTTATTTAGCAAGTTCTTGTTTAATTATCTCGTTTTTCAAAATTGATTAATTTACGTGAGACTATTATTCTAAGTACTATAAGATTTTTTCTTCTTTGAAATGCATAATAAGAGTTTGTATTAAATTAAAATGCATTCATGATTAAATCTTTTGATCCTTTTTTTAATAAATAAATCGAAAGTTTAATTATTAATTCTATTATATTTTTAGCTTGGATAGAATATGAGTTGACTTTAAATGCCCCCTAAGTGTAAGCCGATTATAGCTGCTTGACAAGATTAAAATAGCTCTCTGTCATTAACTCATGAATGATTGATTGTTGTGAGATTTGCAAGCTACTTGAATTTTTATTTGGCTCGCAACAGCAAACCCTCAAATAAAGTTTATTATGTCTACTCAAATATAGACTCCTCAAGTATTTCAGAAACTGGAAAACCCACAGTGCATAGAAGCAAGCGATGCACATTATAATTAGGGAAACCACAAAATCTTCAAAATCACTCTTTAAATCGGTGCTCCCAACCGACCTATCAGGATTCTAATTCATCCAGACTGGATCTGCATCTGAAGAAAGTAAAACTCCACAAAGTAGAATTATTAACTGCAGACTCAAAGAACTCAACTCAAGCAAGTTCAATCCTCGAGTTGAAAATGGTCTTGATTTCAAAGTCATGAATATGTTTCTAAAAAAATATTATAGAGTGATTAACACTTACAAAAGGTATATGAATGCGATAGAGTAGGACTGAATTATTATTTTTATAAATTATAATTAATGAATAATAGGTCCTGCCTATGTGGAGCAGGCAATTAAGATTATCAAAAGCAAAACTCTGATGAAATAGAGCAATTCCAAAAAGTAGTATTCTATTTTATAGCCAACCATCAATATTCCAAATCGAATTTTTATTGCAAAAGTATCAATCTTCTTTCTATTAAAGATCAGATATCCCCACATTATTGAGTCAATAAATATTTTAAAGCTAATAAATTTATTAAATATGAATTATCAAAGATTGATTAGTAATGCTAAATATGTTTGTTTTTTATTACTGAGGGCAAAGCAAGAATCCAAATTAAAATTGAAGGTAAAATCTTTGTTAAAATAATATGGCTATGTTCATCTGCGAAAAATAGAAAATCTAGATCAATTTTAAGTCTTAATTCTCCTTGAATATTTTGGTATTGAAACCAGTGTAAGATAAAGAACGCAATCTGGGGACTAAGAATCATCACTATAGTTAATAAGGAAGACGTTAATGCTTTGCTAATTTTATCGCTATTAAGAACTTTCATGAAAAGCCAGAGCAACACTACAGTGGCTAAGTATATTGCAGGCGACATAGAAAATATCACCAAATTTAATTAAAAAAGTAAAGAAAACTCATTCAAACAAAATACTAAGGTAATTAAATAATCAATCAATTAATTTTTGTTGAATTTTTTTTCTATTAAAATATGGTCATTTGATCTTTGAGGAAGTTTAATTTTTAAGGTAAACTTTAGCTTTATATGATATCTAGATCTGTATTCCAAATACAATAGAAGTAAAGATGCTAAAGTCCAAATGTTCCTGCTTTGTGAAATCCCATACCTAACTCAGAAATTACCTCCTTAAAATAGATGAAATTTATTTACTTTATATTTATTAAATCTTAATAGAATAAAAGTGATCAAAGTTTTATAGTCTCCTATCTTTTTGCTTTATTATATATTAAACAATTTCCTTTTGCTTAAATTTTAATTGCTTTATCTTAAAACATTATTACCTCTGGCCATTTGTTAGGTATACTGAATGTAATTGCTAGCAAAATAAAGCTATTTATTAGGACTTTGATATATGCATTTTTTAAGTCAGTGATTTCAAACTATCTCCCTTCTAAATTATTTTTAACAAGCATATAGACTATCATAAAGAATCCAATCACTGAAAATTAAATTATTTTATTTATCATTTTACTTTAAGTAAAAAGATGATTAGGTCGTTATTTTTATTGTGTATAGGTTTTTATGCTTTATTTGTATATTTCAAATTCTTTTTAATTAAGCTTAAGTATAATATCGTAAATTTCAGATGTTAAAATTTTAAATCCCAATCTCACAATATAAATATATAATTTCAAAAATATAAAAATCCCAATTGATCAACCTGTAAATATGTATATAGAAGATTAAATGAAATAGATCTAATTTCTATTATGAAACACTTTCGGATATTTTGATCTGTATTAAATTATTTATTATTTTTGTAAATAATTTTGATATAGAATAAAATGCTAGTCTGAACCTTACTAAATTTTAATCTTCGCATTAAAGGCACTTGCCTTTGAGATTTTTATAATAACCATATTAGCAATTAGAGCACAGAGTTCCATAAAAGCCCTCTTTGCATTTTGCAATAGAACTAAACTGTTTGTTTTCTGCTCCTTCGCAAGACTCTCTAATAGGGCATTTTTGGAAGTATAATGATGTGCTATTAACATATTTAATTGTAAATCATTAATATTTTGAAATATTTTAATAAAATATTTAATAACTAAAATAAGTTTAATAAAAAAGGATTCTTCATTAAATTTAAAGAAACTATAGTTTGCAAATACTGTATCTCCAGTATCCTGGCAGAGGCCCAATTTTTGAACCTCCTAAGCATTCAGCTCCTGTTGGACAGGAATTGCAAGTGCCTACATTTTACTGATATATAAAGCTGTATGTTCCAACTTCGCACTCAATACATTTCCCTGAAAGATCAAATAAATAGAATTTTAAAAAAATAGATTAATATCAATTTTATAATTTTAAATTTCCAACAAATATCTTTGATATTGAATCATTTTTAAAGCTATTATTTAGACATAATTTTACATTGAAAGAGTAAATTATTCTCCTACTTAGCAAGCTCTTAGTTCGGTCACAAAATTAAGATCTAGATTATTGATTTACAGCTACTCCATTAAATCAATACTAGAAGATATAATACATAAGTTTGCAATTACTTTCAATAATATAGTGTATTAATGAATAAATTACTTCAACTATTTAAATGATTTTATTTTAAAAATAAAAACTTAATCTTTTTATTCTTTAAGATTGCAAACTATAAATTAATAGAAGCTTTTTCGATGTCTATGCTATCTAGTGTTAGGAATATGCTATGATTTTAATTCGGATTTGCATAAAATGTCAAGTTCTTAATTGTTATTATGCCATTTTGAGACACAAATTAACTGTTTCCTTCAACTATAGGTGTAAATTTCTAATTCTCACTCTCAGGATTTTATAATTAAGTAATTTTTTAAGTCTTTATTTTATTAACTCTTATTATAAATCTGAAAATAAAGAAAGGAGAAAAACATTTTAATTAAAATTTAAATTCTTTTTTATATTTTTTAAAAGAATTTTTAAGATTTGTGAAAAAAGTGGCTCTGCTAGTTGAGTCTGATGAGACTATTTGGTCATAGATATCCATTATAGCTATTTAAATTGTTGGGAATTCAGCCCCACTTCTAAATTGCTAGAGATACAGTTTGCTTTAACTTATTTATACTAAGCTCTATGAATCCAATGATTAGATTAATTTCATTTTTTGTGGGTAACTTGCTACATCATTTCCATAGAGACCAGCTGAATTATTTTGGAATAGAATTTCAAAGATGCCATTTTATTTAGCTTCAGCAAGATAGATAGCAGACTCTTATTCTTATAAGAAAAGAGGCTCCACGCTGTTCCAATATATTGCCCCACCCTAATATTATGCAAAGCAATTTTCAAACCTTGTACTCTCATCTATTATTTAATATTTTAGACTCAAATTGTGAATTTTAATATTTCTCCTTTTTAGCAAGTTTTTATTACAACAGAATTAAAATATCTGCTTTGCAAAACTAAGACAATTTAAACTTTAAGATTAGAGGTTTTAATCTCTTTATTTATAAATTATTGATTAAGGGTATAGTTTTAATTGTTTTCGTTCTTAATATGAAGAAATAAATTAGGGAGACTTGGTATAAAAATTTTCATTTTTTCTAAGAATATCTAAATATAAAAAATGATTTGTATTTTATGACTTATGATACAAGTTAATTATTTTAAAAATAATGGAGAATAATTTGGAATAAACATTATTTTAGCGGTAATATGCTAGTCAGAGCGGACTATGACTATGAAGTAAGAAATAATCCTCCTCCATTTCCTGAATTTTATATTGTAAATCTAAAAGTAAAAAAAAAAGTAGGTTAATGATCTCTAAGTAATTTAAAATGTTCAGCAAAATTTAAATACTTTTTCATTTTTTACTTTAAGCTATCTTTTGCTAGTGAAAACTAATTTAGAAAATATTTGGTTTAATATGCTGTTACATGTTGCATAATGTTATATAGATATTAATTTATGATAAATTTACTTTCAATAAAGCTATATTGATCGCTGATAAATTGCAGTACTGTTTAATATTTTCACTCCCAATAATTGAAAATTTCTGGCGTTATCAAATAATTAAGAAAATTTATTTTAAGAGAAAGGTGATAGAATAAGTTGATACAATTAAGAAATGAAGAATTTTTCTTAGCGAATTTGTATCCAGAAATAAAGCATTTTAATAAAGGTAAAAATTGGTTTAATCCTAGATTTTTTAAATAACTAATTTATCTATAAACAACTTTCAGCTTAAAGAAAATAGATTTTCAGCTTTGCTAATTAAACTCGTAAATATTTTACTTCTTTGTCTCATTTATCTTCATATCATTAATTTTTAACTCTTTAAAATTGGTATTAATTAAAAATTTAAAACTTAAAAGCACAAAGGTGAATTGTTCTGTGGGTTAATAACTGCAAAATAATTTGGAAGAAAAAATCTAAAGATTTAAACAATTCTACAAGGTAAAATTATACAAAATATCAAGGAAAATTTATAAAATATAAATTATCAAAGTAGATCGAACCTCCTAAGTTGGCTTAGCAATTTGAGAAAGTTGAATTATAGATAAATACAATCATATATATGAAAATTTTATAGTTTAAACTTCTCATCAATGAATCAATGATTTTTTTAATTATTTTTTGGCTAACATTATAGATGAAGTTTTAGCCCTGATTTAATGAGTTAAACAGATTAGTATCTGTTTCAAAAGCATAAATTGCACCCCCTCTCATAGATGTCAGATTATAGAAAAGGCTACTATTTATCTATGTTGTGTTGCAATTCTCAAGCTTTTTATTTATTTATTTTGCATTAAAAAGGAAAGATTTAATTAATTTTTTGTTTTATAAATAATTTTTGTATTTAAATGCTATAGTAGCGTAATTACATTAAAATATTAAGCTTGAATTGAATAAAAAATTAATTTTTGACATTTACTTATTCATTTTTTTACTTGATGTTTTTGCTCTTAAATACTCGAAAATGATTATTTGAAAGCTAGATGGCGGCTCCTAATACAAAACTCTCGGTGGCTTAAATATATTGAAAGGTTGAGAAGAGAATCTGTAAATTAATCTCCTTAGCATAAATAGATTATTTGCCGATCGGGTTGTCTACAATTATCTAATCAAGCAAACCAGTATTTCTAGATCTCTCAAAAGAAATGTTAAAATTAAAAATGATATATATTCTTATGATGTCATCTCCTCTGATACTCGCTCTATTTGAAGAGAAAGTACATTATTGAAGATTGAAAGATTAAAACTACTTAGCATAGATAGCTCCTCCTTCGCTCTCTGCAGTATTCCCAGTAAATTCTGAATGTTATATGTCCAAATTGCTCTCCCCTAATAAATAAATTGCTCCTCCTTTTTCCGCTTTACTTTATTTAAAAGTTGTCTGCTTAATAAATAGGTCCACTTTATATTCCAAATTTAATTAAAATGAGGAAGATAATATTGGTTTAATATATTTTGTAATAGATGGCCTTGATAAAACTTCCAAAAGAAGGGTTTATAGAATTATCAGTGATTTCGAATATGGAGTCTTCAATATATAGCTTTTCCAAAATATATTGGTGTTTTAAATCATTAAATATTAAATATAAATTAAAATCTCTTTGGAATTTGATATAATTCTTTCAGCCCCAATCTTCAAAAACTTTTGAAGTTGATTTTATAAAGCCTGGATGAATGATGAGAAAGCTCTTTTCATCTGTGTTAAAACCTTGCACCGTATGCTCTCCTTGTGCGCCGAGTACTGAGAGGAAAAATTCAAAAAATAGGGTAATTTTACTTTATTAAATTACACAATTTACATAGGATAGTAATTCGATATTAGAACTAGTACTAATAAGTGCTGGTTTTAAATTGATTATTATTTATATTCCCTAAATTTTACTTTTACTTTACTTTAAATTACACAATTATACGGATCGCTCTGGCATCATGTCAATT
This sequence comes from Tetmemena sp. SeJ-2015, assembly GCA_027382625.1. Lineage (NCBI taxonomy): Eukaryota > Ciliophora > Spirotrichea > Sporadotrichida > Oxytrichidae > Tetmemena > Tetmemena sp. SeJ-2015. The sequence continues at coordinate 10,457 of JAJKFJ010022759.1, read as the reverse complement.
ATGAATGGATGTGAAGCCCTTCTCTAAAGTTCAGTAAAAATACTAAAAACAGTGGCTACTTACTGGACAAGCTGGCTTCCTATCCAGTGGTAAAAAATCGGGTATTAACTTTTATCATAATGAATCAAAAGTAATTTTGGGAAATATCCTCCTTTAAAAACAAGTTAAAAATCTTTGAAATTCCATCACTCTTTTTTTTATCAGAGCAATTTAAATAAATTAAGGAAAAAACGCGACCAGTTAGCTCTATTTGTTTAAAATAACTTTAATTAATTTAATTTTTTGGTTATTTTAACTTAAATGAATTTTATATAGCGTTGACAATACTGAATAAACAGCAATTATATTAAAGTAGCTAAAAAAATAATAAAAAGTTGATACTTGGTTAAGGGAAATAAAATTTTTACCATTATTTTTTTACATTTTAAATGAACACAAATTGATTAATTAGGGTTTAAAAGTTGAGTTTTTTATCTTGTAAATATTATATTTCAAAATATGTTAAATGATATTTTCTAATGTAAATTATTTTTAAAGCATGAGTATCAGAAACCACAATATTTCTAAATAAAAAATATATTTTCAGAGAAAGTTGTTGAGAATATCTAAACGGTTGTTATAATGGCCGTAATCATTCGAGAATATGCTTCATTTCTTTCCAGTCGACAATAAATAAATTTCTCAAAAATATTAAAATATCATAAACAAGACTATTCGTTTATAAAAATAAGCTACCAATAATTCTCTGACTACATATAAACTAATCAACAAGGCCTCAGAAAAAATATATCCATCCCAAATTAATGCAACTAAATTTTTAGTTGGATTTTACCCAACAATAATATTTTAGATCAAAACTTCAATAATCAATACTTTAAAAAGAGCGATATCAAAAAATACATAAGATAATAAACTATTTAAATAGCTAAATATCTTATTTAATTATACAAGAATAAAATGCCAAAGAAATATACTCCTCCCTAAAATTACTGCCTTAATTGTAAAATCTTAATGTTCCTAATGAACTCAGGATGTCAATCAAATCCCTTTAGTTTTATAAACAAACATTTTCAAATAAGTATTCTCGATTAATCAATTTAGAAAGAATTTTAATTTCAAAACAATAAAAATACTTACTAGATAACCATTAGTTTATACATAAAATTAGTATCTTATCATCTTATTTATTGGCCAAAATTTTTAGTTTTTTGGAAAAATTAAAGATTTTAAATTTTTAAATTTTAAAAAAAATTTAAAAATACCCAAACCTTTTTTAAAATTCCCTTTTTTATTTTGCCTTTTGATTATTCCAAAAAAGGTTTTTTAAAAAAGGGAAATTTCCTTTATTAGATAAAGTTCGCTAATTTCACTCATTCATGTGTGTCTAATATATATTTTAAATAATTTTATTATATGATTTGAACAATTGCTGAATATTTAGCCTTGTTTTCATAGAAGTTGCAATTTTCAAAAAAGAAAGTAGAGTTAGAGGAGCCTTATGCCACTCCTCCATTTTCAGAGGCTGAGTTTCCTATAAACTCAGTATTATTTTATTAGCAAACAAATATCAATTTCAATATAAGGAGGATTATTTAAAGAGACTTAAATAACATATTCCAATTGAGCAAGTAATATTATTTATTTTTTAAGAAGATAATTATTCCTTGATTTAATTTTTTTTGGGAATTTTTTTGGAATAAATCCCGGGAAAAAATTACTCTGTCTTAAAAAATTATTTAATTTGTTCCTAAAATTAAAAATAATCATTAACCTTTTTTTTTAAATAAATATTTAAATTAAACCCTTGGGTTTTTTTAAACCATCTTTAAAATTTTTGATAACCCGCCCCCCAAGGAAAATTTTAAAATTTTTTTAAAATTAAATTTTTAAAAAAGGTGGAAATTTTACCTGAAAAAAATTTTTTAAAAAAAATTTAATATTTAAATTTTTAAAATATAAAAAAACCCCCCAAAATTTAAAGGAGTTAAAATTAAAAAGATAAAAATATTTCAGAAATTTTTTAACCTTTAATTTAAAAAATTTTTTAAAATTTTTTCCCAAACCCATTATATTTAAAAGTCAAAATTTATTTTTTAATAAATTCTTGTTTATTAAAAGGTAGTATCTTAATCGTAATAAAATGTTATTGATAAAGATAGCACAATTATACTCCCCGCTTTTATTTTAAATTAAAAATTGATTAACAAAAATATATTCCATTTAAATTTCGTTTATATTGTATTGACAGCCATATAAGTTACTAATTGCTCTTATGAACTAGTATACTCCGCCCTTTTGGCCTAAATTATTTGAGTATGTTGAATAATATTCAGTGACCAGTGAATCCTGCAATATCATCAAAGCAGAATCTCCTGCTTAGCAGTTATTTATCACAGTCTGATAGAAGAAAATATTCTGACTGTTTTTGAAAAATATCAAATTTGATGGACTCTAGTATTAACAGTCTATCTATACATAATCAATTAAATAATAAATAATTTAAGCGTAGTTTAATAATCAATCAAAATATAGAAAGATAAGTTTATTTCTTTATTCACAGATTATTATGGATTTATTATAATCATAATTAAAACATAGCTTTGAAAATTAAATTTAATACATATTATAAAGTAAATATTATAATTACGGCATATAAATTTTTATAATAATTTCTATACATTTGAAAAATCACAAGCAGCTGCCAGCAACATACCCGGTGCAATTTCTATCAAAATAACTTTAAAAATAGGAAATAATAAATTAAAATGCAATCATTTAAGAGAAGTATATGCCTAATAATTTATAAAAAAATAATGATTTAATTTTTTAGATTGAGCTCAGTTTCAATAAAATTATATTGAGCAATTAAATTAGAAGAAACCTAAATTTTATTATTATATACTTTTCAATGTAATTAATTGCTAAATAATGTAGGCTATTGAGCCGATAGGAGCGTAATTTTAAACTAGTTGAGTATCTCCAATCGAAAATGCCCTTCCTCCAATATGATGAACAACTCCCCCCGCATTTAAGCACAAAATATAATTTTAACTTTATAATCTTATTTATAAAAAAATTCTGATTTAATTATAAGCTCGTAAGTTCTGATTAAAAAAATTTTCCTTAAATAAATGAGTATTATAATAATTTAAGTTGAAAAAGAATCACTTAACTAAAGAATTTCTTAGTACTCTTTATATTACATAATTATAATCAATTTTGGTATTTTAAAGGTGTTAGAATAATTTTAATTTCTTAGTTTTACTTTCTTTTTTACTATTCCAGAAGTTATAATTAAAATTAAATCAAAATTTTAAAATTCATACACAAAAGATTAAATAATAATATTTCTATCCACCTTAAAAGTGATGATATTTTAGATTGTTGCAAATAAAAAATGCAATTCTTTATAAATTTTGACTTTGATTTAGGGCAGTATTCTTTAAAAACTCAGAGTCTGAGATAATGAATAGATGTTAGTCAGAATCTGAATATAGGACACCTCCATATTTAGCTGAATTAAACCTTATAAATTCATTATATATTTTTCATTTAATAAATAAAACAGTGAATTATTACATTTTAAATCATTACAAACTTAAGGATCAAAAATATATATCAGCTGATTAAATAATTTTTTTAATAAAATGAAGGCTACCTATTGTATATTTGATAATAAAATTATTACAAATTTGATATTTATGAGCTTTGCTCATCTTCCTTTTAATCTTAATATTTAATTTAAATAGGAATTTTAAACATTTATTAAATAATTATAGACATATAACATTAAAATTTGAATAAATTTTTAAATATAATGGGGGGGGACGGAAGTTTCAACCCACCCCCTTTTTATGGTCAAAATCGCCCAAAAATTGACCATACAGGCCGAAATCGGCCAAAAATGCCTAAAAATTAAGAGTTTTTGGCCTTCGAAATTTCCTTGAGGGTCAAATTTCATGATTTCAAATTTTTTCAAAAATTCTCGCAAAATATGTTTCAAGTAAAATTTACCATTAATATAATAGTTTTAAAACAATATAGGGCAAATTTAGGCAGATACTTGATTAGTACCAGCAAAATCTAAAATATTAGCGACTAATAGAGACTATATATAAGTTAAATCAGCCATCAGTATTTATAAATATTGCAGTTATTTGACGTCTTTCCAACATAGCGAAATCTTTCCTAGAATTTATTTACTTTTTAGAAGAATATGGCAAGTTTAAGTTCAAAGTCAAGATAATTTCATCTATTGCAGTATTTGGTTTCTTACTCTGACTTAAACAAAGAGAAGGCCTCATTATTCTATTTTATAAAAGATACAACTTATTTAGTTTTTTGATAATTAGCATTTAACTCTTAAATAATTGCAGAATTTCTTCCACCTATTTTTGAAATCATTTCTTAGGCTCACATTTTGAAAGAAGAATATATAGGAGTTAAATGTGATTCAGTCATTAAAAGGAGATGGGGTCCCAAAACATGAAAGTATTCATCAAAATAAGACTTAATAATAAAAAATATAACATTTTTGAAAAAAATTGAAATCATAAAATTTTACCCTCAAGGAAATTTCGAAGGTCCAAAACTCTTAATTTTTTGGCATTTTTGGCCGATTTCGGCCTATATGGTCGATTTTGGGGCGATTTTGACCATAAAAAGGGGGGGAGGTGCACTTCCGTCCCCCCACCCCCAATATACTTTATATTTTTTGATTTAATTGTTGGTAAAAGAAGCTCCTCTTATAGAAAATATAATAAATATTTAACAACAATTCATTTTTAATGAATATTAGCTTTACTAAATTCAAGAATTTAGTGTTTTTAATGAAAATACAGTGTCTCTAAAAAATTGGAATGGATAGTAAAACTATTTATCAATTATAATTAAGACAAACAGAGATATAATTTAATGAATAAAATTAGTTTGCTTTATTGAACTTAACTAAAGCAAAGTTGCAATTATTTCTAATTTAATTTATTGCCAATTAAATTAAGATGAAATTAAATTAATATATTAATTACAGACTTTACTTTTAAAATAACTGTGAAGAATTTCATATAAATATATTATTAATGTGAAATATATAGTTAATTTAAATCTGTTCAATTTTTGCAAAATGAATCCTAAAGGTAGATACTTTTTTAAGGATAACCACTAATTAACTAAGTTACATTCTTAATAATTGAGTTCTTAATAAGATAAATAAAGTAAAATCTCTCTATTTATATTCAAATTTTGCCTTTTTTATAAATCAATTAAATACAAAATTATAAAATCTTAAACATCTTAAACAATAAAAAATGATGAATTATTTTTGCAAAATTATGAATCATCAATATAATTTCAATATCTACTAGTGGTGAGTGCAAAATGAGTAATGCTAGCTTAAAACCCTCCAGATATTAATGCAAAGTTAGAATGCGCTTCAGAATTGTAAAATTAAGAAGTACCACTCAAGAATACCTATCCAATCAAACTAAATTAAGTTATAATCAATTTCAATTAAATAAATTAGTTAAATTATTGAAGTATGTGATAACGATACTCAAATAAAATTTATACTTATTTATGTAAACATTTTTTAAATAACATTGAATGGCTCCTCCAACTACTTTTATATATTTTATTTTGTACAGCACTATTCGAAATAAATTAACACCCATACAGACTTAAATCTGACTTATAAGTTCCTATTGCTCCACCAATCCCTCATTAAATAAGATTTAAATTAATTCATAATTGATAAAGAGAATTCAGAGAAATTAAAATACGGGTATTATGAAATGTATGCTGAATTATTGACAAAATCTGTGTTCTCTATTATAAAATAAAATGTTAAACTATAAGCGTATTTATTTAAATTAAGGCTAAATAATTAAAGCAATATGTAAAAGAATTCCCAGTCTAGGATTTGAATAGCTCCTCCAAGCCCAAATGATATACAGTTTTCGAATCTACTGTCATAGAGCGAGCCTTGTAGCTAATATTACTTCCATCCGAATATAGTCTTATCTCTTAAACTGTTACCCTAAATTAATTTTTGCATTTAATCTTAAGAAATTATTGGTAATTTTTAGAGAATGAATATTTTGCCAATTGAAAAAGAACTGCTTTAAACTAATTCTTACTGTGTATTTAGACATTTAATTAGAGTTTATTTCTTTTTCTCCTATTTTGAGGAAGGGACCTGGCAATTTATTAAATTGGTGTTTGTTAGCTTAAGGGTTTTAGATTAGTATAGAATTTGGTGAAAAGCATGTGACTTTAAGTTGTTGGAGTACAAAGGGTTCGTAAGTTAAGCCAATATCAATGGTGGCTCCTCCATAGGCAAATGACTAAAGAATAGTTAAGTTAACAAGCTCATGCTGGTTGTAAGACAACCCTTCCATTTTCAAAATTGCTCCAGATCCCTCTGTTGTCACATTAATAAACCAACTGTCTCTAATTTATAACAGCTTCACTTAAAATGGATGAAACACAATAATTTACTACATTCATTTAATTCTTTAATAGTCTATAATTGGAGGGGAAAAAACTAAAAATTTATTTATCTTATTTTTTATCTACACATATTTACTATTCTCTCAATTTTTTTATCTATCCTTATTCATTAGAAAATATAAATATAATCTCCTAAAAATCAAAAATCAATTTCTTAAATTAAATGGAGATTTTATTTTTGTCAAATCTAAATTTAGTAACTTATTTTAATTTATATTAATAAATCAAAATAATTATTTAGATAATTTATATCTTAAAAAATAATAATGGCTCCACTTGCTAATGAACTTATATTTTAGAAAGTAAAATTTAGATAAAATATAATTTTGTAAACTCATAAATTAAATTAATTTTCTTTAAATTAACAATTTTTATCTCTAAAAACTTAACTTATCAAAAATTTTTAAAAAATTGCAAGTTCGAAAATTTAATTTAAAAATTTTAAATGAATTTTTAAAACTTAAAAGAAAATATTTTAATAATAAATTAATTAATATTAATAATTTAATTGATTTTGCCTTGCTCAATCAAATCTTAGTTTCATACATTGAAATTTAGATTGTAGTCGAAAGGATTCAATTTATTATTTCAATTAAAACGAAAGATAGTTAAAATTTTAATTGAATAATAAATTATGTTGAAAACTATCCTAATTTATCCCAAATAAGAAACTTTATAATTTATAAATGAATTTATAGATTCCTCCTTGTTTCTTGAATGAGAAGATATTATAAAACTCAGATTCCAAGATTTATAACATTCCTAAAGTTGATTCTACTTGCATGAGCATATTTCCCTCAGTGATTATGTTTTCGAACTTGCATCTCTAGAATGAGTTTATCATAACTTTATCATCAAACAGAAACAATTAAAAATTATGTTTTTTAAAATTGTTTTAATAATCCAGATCTTCCTCCTTCATATTTTAACTGTTTACTAATTCTAGTAAAGGTAGAATCTTGAATCTTAACATCTTGGCAATTGGTGCAGTCTAATATTTGTGCTTCAGAGGCGAAGTTATAGCAATTACTAATTTAAATATTTTTGAGACTGGCTTGATTAAAGTTACAATCTCCTGTCCATCCGTCCAAGAGCTAAAACTCACAAGTAGTCGAGGACTATGATGGTTATTTAATTCCTTAAATTCTGAATATGGGAGTTAAAATGTAGCTTTGGCTCTGTTGAGGATTATACTTTACTAAGATTTATTCGAATGTTAAAGAAGCTTAATTGCAACTAAGAATGAAACCATCTATACTCAGATTTTAATACCCACTGATATTTTATAAAATTATAAATTCAGTTCTATGCTTATTTTGATTTTCTGCAAAAAAGATTAGCATTAAAAAATGAAGCGAAGTATTTAAAGATGATTTTAATGAAATTTAAAATACTTGACTATTTTAAACATTGATATTGACAAGACCTGATTTATCTTCGTAATTGACCCTGGATTTCATTTCACTAGGTATGATTTTTATCTGCTCTAACTCTATTTGTGTGGCAAAACTTATTTGAATTGCTTTCGTCAAATAGTTGCTCTTAAATAAATTTAAATGGCTATTCATTGTTTTTAAAAGAAACTTTAATATGCAACTACTAAGTGCTCGAAGGATTAAAAGTCCTCAAAACTTTGTTTATTTCTTATAAAAATATAAATCTGATTACAAATTTTAGATTTACAAAAAAATTTAATTAAAGCCTTCTAACTTCCAGTTTCACTTTTAAAATTCCCACAAGAGGATTAAAAAATATACTATTAATTTATTGAACCAAAATTTGAATTCTATTGAAAAATAACTCTTGTAGATAGAAGAATTTTAGATTTATAAATTAAGAACCTGAGTGCTTGGTAGCATGGATAAGAGTCCGTATTCGAAGAAGTCTCCATTATCCGAAAGAGAAATATTTTAAATAGTGATAACTGCCTCCTCTGATTGGGAGTAGGTGGGGCCATTTATGCTGATAAGGTTTTAGTTTGTGTTTACAGCTGAGAGATTAGCAGTAACTGACTTTATTGTTAGATAATGTTATAGATCATTGAAAATGAGCACTGAATCCTCCTCAACTTAAGACAAAGAAGTTACAATATAGGTAACATCTTAAATTCAAATTAAATTGTGCCACTGATTTAAATGACTGCAGATTCACATGAAGTACAAACTAATACACTGCTAAAATACTATGCTCCTCCAAGCACATACTCAGAACTTCGATCTTCAAATTATCCTTCGTCCAGTTAGAATATTAAAGATTACTCTCTTAAAATCAATTATTATACATAAATTTAACTAAATTAACTTTAACTTCTTTTTTTTTTCCCTAGAAAATTAGCATCTTAATTAACCTACAACTTAGCGTATAAGTTATTAAAAAGAAACTCATAAAAAATTGTTTAAATTCAAATTGATTTATGATTATAAAATACTTATGAATTTTGCAAGTGAGTATTCGGAATATATTGGCTCATTAAAAGAATTGAATTGGTAGCATTTAGAATAAGTTAAAGGAAAAATATCATTGAAGGGGTTTTAATAATATTTTAATTCAATGATACTTAAATACCTATGTGCGATGTAATTAATTACCTTTTTTTCTGAAAGAAGCTGTATTTTTAAACAATATTTATTTTATCTAGATTGGATTTGTATAATTCCATATTTTGAAAAGATAAAAATCAATAAAAAAAATGTCTATAATTTTCTGAAAGAATGAGAGAAGAATTTTTGGTTTAGAGGATACTCCCATTTATTATTGTTACGTTAAAGAAATAGGAGTTAGAAATCATTATCCTTAAAATAGGTGATCATTATAAATTCTCTTTTAATTAATTTGCTTATTAAATGGCTATTTCAATCATTATAATATAATTATATTCAAAATATTGAATGCAATATTACAGAGTTTTTAACTGAAATGAGTGTTGATGCAAGCTAAGTTAAATTGCAGTTTTTAAAGGTTGATTAGTTTATTGCTATAAATGATCATTAAATATATAAATTATTTTCTAATTCTTCAGTTTATATAAAGAATTATTTAAATATTAAAACAATATCAAGAATTCTTCGGAATTGTTTACCTAAATTTAAATCATATTTATTTTTATCGCAATCATTATTTAAACAGTTTTATTCTCATTATATCTGCTAATGAAATTATAATTACTCAGTTCTTAAATGGAGAATTAAATTAATATACAATCTGTTCAGATTAAGATTACTTATAATCATCATTTTTTAAATTAGATTAAAGAATTCATAAAAAATTTAACAGTAATTTTAAACCTAAATTAATGGCTTTGATATTGAAATATTTGCACCCATGCAATCGAAAGTAGAATTTTGTTATTTTTAGACAAAATGAATATAAAAATGTAGAATTATAGATCTTGATCTTTGTGTTTAAGGTATTACTGAGAAGAACTTGGCCATTATCAGAGTAGGCATTTAAGTATTGCTCATAATATCTAATAATTTAAAAAACATAAGAATAAATTAAGCTTAATTAAAGAATAAGATGCGTCAAAAATCTTGTTATTTATTTCTATATCATAGGATGATGATTTGGTGCTTGCAGAAAAAAAGAAAAGAATCAACAGGAGTTTTAGAATTATTTGAAAAAATTAAGCCTTCTAATGCATTGGCTAATCTCACAGTTATTAAATTGCTTTGTCGGGATATACAATTATCTTATTTAATTATCATCCTTTTTACTTATTCATAAATTTTTCACCTCCTTGTAAAATATTTTGCTGAAATATTTTGAAAAACTTAGCACTTCATATTTTTATACCTTATTTATATAATAAATTGCTTAATATATTTTAAGCATTCAAAACCCCATAATATGATAAGAAAGTGAAAATAAGTTGTGTATAATTAATTTCTTTATTAATACTTATAATCATGCGAGTCAAACGCGAAATTACTCAAAAATAACTACATGATCCA